>JBCEWB010000020.1:2727234-2738312 GCA_039654565.1 Peronia peronii
AGACAGGCGGAGAGATGGACCGACAGACAGACAGACAGACAGACAGACAGACAGACAGACAGACAGACAGACAGACAAATTAATTAAAACGATTCCTCCAGCCTCTATGTAAAAGGATACTAGGAGCCCTCACAGTAACTAATATATGCTGGAAAAGCAGAGTTGTGGCACTGATCTGACTGAGAGGTTGTATACGGATCTTGGTGCAACTGGGTAACAAAACAAGTGCAGAATCTCCACCTTTGAAAAGACATGATCTTTTTTTTTTCTTTTCCCCACACTGAATCCCACTGAACTGTTTTGAAGATTTTGGAGTTCAGTGGATCGGAGCTGTGATCTCATTCCTTAGGCATCTGTGATAATCGAGTCTTCAAAATTTAATACTAAAGATGTCTTAACGGGACTAATTGACATTCCAGTCAGATATTGCATGCTTAATATACCCATAACTCCCAAGTTCTAAATTCAGATGTCTGTACATAACCACTGACATTTATGTACTCACTGTTGAGATGTCACTATGAATGGATGTTTCCATTGCTGTATATTAAATTCCTAATATCGATCTACATCTAGTTACTTTTAAAAAATTAATGATGAAAAGCTTCTTCTGTGTTATACTGAGTAAATGCAAATAACGACTCTAAACACTTCGATTTGAAGTTAATTTCAGCTTATGAAATGCCTCGATTCAACTTAGATTCTTTGCTATATGACAGTTGAGTAACCGAAACAATTAAATAAATAAAATAAATAAAACAGATAAATAAATAAATACATAAACAAATAAATAAATAAATACATACATAAACAAATAAAATAGAAATACTTTTTTTTAAAAATTAGACATGAACGTTCTGTTTTAATGACGACTGTTTTATGTCTATATTGACATTTTGGCTATATTTTCATATTATGTATTTACACTGCTATTATTCATCGAGACCAGATATGAAATGTGGGGATTACACTGACATATTTTGACTTTGAACATAAAGCAGATATGTTTACATGTATACTTAGCTTTCAGGCATATATGTAGTTCACACTCCATAAAAGCCGTCACACTAGCTGTAAATTTATACAATGATAAATTGTCAATGGATCCTTCCTACCAAGGAGCTGTTTAAATCCTCAGATATCTTTCTTCGCTAATTCTAATTTCAGGCTCCCGGCAATTTTATGTCTCAGTGGCAGATTCTGGTACTAACGTGATGCCCCCCTTAGAATTTCTCATTCTGCAGAAGATGATAGTTTCAATTTGGACTTCCTGATGAAACCAAATACTATGATCATGTAGGTAGATACACATCTGGTATATAATAAGAAATTTCCCATGCAGATGAAGTAGACTTCCACTTATTATCACCCAGATTTCATGAAACCTATAATATTTTTGGTATGAAGAGACAGAGCAGATTTTAAAGAGATACCCCCATTTACTAAGACGTCAGTGATAATCGCACACCATAGTCTTGATCAACAGGATTCCCACGTGGCACAAATTACGCCACGGTTTTGACAGGGGCTGAGTAGTAGTGAGAGGCACTCGGGGTTATAGACTAAACAGAAAGAACATATTAATTTCCTAATCATACTGTGGACAACAACAACAAAAAAGCATGTAATATCAAAGAAGAAAAGATAGATTACCTATCTGCTCCCTGTGCCCCGTGGTGTTGGGCATGGCTGCCCATGCTGGCGAGCATGGCCGAGTAGGACTCCACCCGAGGGTAGGGTCCGGCGGCGGTGCTGGTCATGAGGGTGCCGTGTGAGAAGCCGTGGCTGGGGGTCCCAGAGCCCGCATAGGCGGAGAAAAATGTGGTATAAGGAGGAAGGGTCGCCAGGTGGCTTTGGGACGGCCCATGAATGGGATAGATGGGGTACTGAGCAGGGCCATAACTAGAGCTTCCAGAGCCGGAAAGCCGGTGGGAAGGGGAAGAGCTGTCGGCACCTGTCCTGAAGAGACCAGAGGGCACTGCGGGCTGCCCGGCCGACAACATAGCTGTCTGATTGGGTGTGGCGGCAGAGGCGGCAGAGGGGCTGCTGCTGATGGGGCTGTGGCGTTGCTGCTGCGATTGCTGTGGATGAGTGCTGTGAGCTTGACCTGTCCCTGCCCCTGGCCGCCCACTGTGCATGCCCCCTGACACCCGGTCACTGAAAAAAGTCGGGTCTGTCAGCTGCTCACCGGAGGAAATTACGTGGCCGGCTGGAGGTTGAAGGTCTTTGTTTCTATCTACACTACCTGAGTTATCCTTATTCAATAAAGGTCCATTGTATGACACAGCGTCCCTTGCACCGAGTCTTGTGTCGCTCTTTACCTGAGATACTTCTGAGATTTCCCGTGCAGTTGTTGCTTGGCTGCCAGCGGAGTGTCGGTTCTGGTCACTATTGCTTTTGTCATGTACTGTCTCCACCAGCTGGGCGGTGTTTGGAGTCAATATGATCTGTGCATCATTGGAAGCTCTGCTCTGCAAACTGACCAGCTGATTGATGTTGGTGATAGTAGCTGTCCCGGCCGAGAGGGAAGGGTCAGAGTAATTGAGGATGACAAGGCCCCTTTCAACAGCAGCACTATCGAGGACAGTGGGAAGAGGTTTGTTAGCGGTGGAGATGGAGAGAGGGATGCCGGATAGCTGGCTCTTCTTACTGTCTAGGTTTGAGGTGCTGACGTTACTAGTTATCAAATTTGCAGGGAATGTTGATAGGTTGCCGGTGGTGCTGCTGCCACTACTGAGGTTACTATTGTTGCTGATCAATAGAGTGCTGAGTTTATTGCTGCCATTGAGGTTGCTATTGTTCACGAGTACATTTGCTTGTGTCTGCGCGACACCACCCAGCAAGCTGTTCAAGTTACTATTGGCTTTAGAGATGGAGGCCAAGTGCAACTGGAGCTGCTGTTGCTGCAGCTGCTGTTGTTGCTGTTTCACTAAGGTGTTCAGCAAAATGCTGGTAGCACCAGAAGCGTTATTGCTGCCACTCGTGGGTTGCTGTAGTTGGGGATCACTGATGATGATGGTGTACTGCACTGGCTGGCTGCCTGCTCCTCCATTGACGGCCACCAGGCCACGTCGACTTGTCCCGCCCCCCTCAACTGTGATTGGTTGACTGGGAGGGGACGCACTGGGAAGAACTTCAGTGCAGTATAAGGACTGGCCATCCAAACCTGGAATGAAAACAAATAAAAAATGTTTATGAAAATCCCATCGTCTTTTCTCTTTGCAGTGACCATAACAACAACAAAGACAACAACAACAACAACAACAACAACAACAACAACAACAGGAGATGCAACAGCACTGGAACAGCGAAAAAAGAAAAAAAAATCACCAACGACGACAGGAATTGAAAAGAAAAAAATCCACCCCCTCTCAGGACAAAATCCAACAATGTCAGCGTTAAACTGCCGTCTACAGATGTTGATAAACAATGATTGGATGAAATGACTGATCCTGGTACACAGGATCCTGGACCAATACAGTGGTTTGCAAGTTCGCAGATTGGTTATAGTTGGGGATACCGACATAAAACCCCCTATGACGAAGATACTTCTTGTAGTATTAATCCCTCACGACTTGAGACGTCCGCACGCTGCATCTTATCTTTCCCATAACCATAAGATTGAAATTCGAAAATGTATATATAAACATATATATCTGCCACCCAGTAACTCGAGAAAGCTCACGATTCTTACGAGTTTGGGAGACTAGTGAGAGAGATAGGATCCATTTTCAATTCATCACCACAGATCCCTGATCGATATGATGATCGGCCAACATTCACTGCCCAGGATGTACAGATAAAAAGCAATAGAACAAACAAAAACAGGTGAAGTAAAAAAAAAAAAAAGGGGGGGGGGGGTTGAATACGTCCAGCTAAATACAAATCGGACAGAGCTGTCAGTAGTCAACAGCAGTAGCAAGGACGACGTCTTTGTCCAAATGCGTGATAGAGACCAGCAGCAATGAAAGGACTAAGTCGGCGAGATCCTAGGCACTTGTACTGGCGATGTGTCAACTGAAGGACTTAGCGGACAGAAACCATCATCACACGGCCATCAACAAGTAAAAATGAGTGGAACTAATTGAGAAGCAAACAGACACATGAGAAGTGGGAGAGGGGAAAAGTGAAAGCAAAAACAGGGAGAGTTTAATAGATATGTAAGACAAACGATGAGGGATGTGAATAACAGATAGGAAACAGGATGGACTGAGAGACAGGTAGACAGGCACGACGAGTCAATGTCTCGCTACCACTCCCGATAGCTTGATTGACCAGCCCCAGGTAATGAAGGCAGCATCAAACTAGCGCACTCGATGACCCGTCTCCAAAGTGACCCCCTCTTTTAAGCTTGCAGCGAAATGTACGCGTGTCCCAAATGACTTGTCGACCCGTCTATCAATCATGGAGTGGGTAGACAGTAGATGACCAGTCGGCAACAGGACATAGCCGTTGGATTGAATGGACGGTCGGCTTTGATGTCGGTGTGTGGCGACGCTTCAGTCGACATGTGGCAACATCGGCGCCGTATGCAGGCGGGGAATCTTACACACGTTGACACGGTGTTTGAGCTGAGGAGCTCGGACACGGCCGGCGGCCAACATCACGCCTGATTTTACCTATGCACATACACATAATTATGTTAGACGAACAGAGTAACACCCTAGCTGGTCTTTTTTTTTTTAAATAAGCCTTTCAATCGTAAGGAGGTAGGATTATCTCGGCTTTAAGTAGCTGACTGATTTTGGTGAGAATTTTTGTGGGTAGAAATTTGGAATTTGGAAATTTGCCCGGATAGCGGCACACAGCCTACTCTTTGACCGTCTGAACCGCCAAGGGTTCTTTAACGTGCGTAACGTACACACGGGACCTCCGAAATATATTCGCCCTTATCCGAGAAGGCTAGACATCGGGCTTCCCTACCAGACGAAGCCAGGGGACCGTTGAATCACTGAAAAAAATGCGGGTTTTCGATCTTCGTGTCCTTCCATCCCCCGATGCAGGACCTGCGAGTCGATTCCGACCTGTTTTCTCCATGAGCAGATGCCAAACCACAGAGCCACTGCGCCTTCTGATAGCTGGTCTATCCTGGAGACGCTGCCTTAAGTTTGCAGTCGGATGGAGGGAGCGGTGAAGGTATAGCATAACGAGGCTATCAAGCAGATCACAGCAAAGAAAAAAAAAAACGAGAAGAAAAAAGAGGGGGGACGGGGAGGACATGAGAAAGAAAGAGACAGGCCGAAAAAAGGACAGATTATATTATGGCACAGAGAAAGTGAATGACAACGGCAAGCAAATATCTTTGCCATTGTTATGGAGTTTGAAGTCTGAACTGTTGTACATTATAACCATACTTGCCCAATCATTGCACACTCGAATAATTTTTCTCCACCTTTTTCAGATATTAATGAACGCAAGAAAATAACAGTAGCCGTAATAGCAACAAGAATAAATTCTGCATGTTTCTCTTTATGAACTATCTATATATTGCAAACTATTCACTTACGTGATTAGAATCATCCAACAGAGAAAAATTATACAACATAATACAGAGATATACACATACACTGAGTTCACACAGACAATCTCCTTCTCTCTCTCTCTCTCTCTCTCTCTGTGTGTGTCACACAGACAGACAGACACAACCAGAAAAGATGAAACATAAGTAGATCTATGTCAACCTGACTCCAGGATCTGCTAGTAGAACATTCCGTGAATCACAAACCACTGTAGCTGTGCCACATCGGGAATATGTCTAGCTGACTGTCTCTAGTCATACAGAACGCAGTCCAAATGATATGCACTTCAGCCAATTTGCACTATAGCCCGAGATGACAAAGATATTGCGATGAAGGGATGTGGTGAGTAATAACGGTTATATAGAAAGCACGGAACTCTCAGTCAAACCCTGTATCCGGTGCCTTTATTCCCTTAGCTTGTCAGTGATTTTTGCGTACATCTGTCCAAGGCAATGTGAGCGAAGAGTACATGTACAAACAAATTACAAAGTCCGCAGACTGACGACCAGCCACTAAACTGTGCCACAAACTCACGGATGCCTTGTTTATATTCCGATGCAAGGGATCAACACTAGAACCGTCTGGCAGCTGCTAATGCAAGTTTATATCTCTACAAATCTCGGTAACGACCATAATATTCTATAACTCACCCAATCTCCATTTTGTACTATCCCGTCACAATAATTGAGCACGGCGTTAAGTTGAACAAGGTAGGGTGGAAGGCATTTGACAGGGAATAACGTTACAACTCCGGCTTACGGAATGGTAATTTATCTATTGGAAATGAAGCCGAGTAGTCATAAGGGGACTTAGCTGCTTAATGACTGGGGAGTCGATGAGGCGTGTGCATGCAATCGAAACGTAAGGTTGTGAGCCTATGTCATGATAATGCAAATCGTAGTAATAATGACAATAAGATAGTCAATGTTTTCGTGGCCAAGCAGACAAGTGTCAAATTCAACACCGCTCTTCTGCGTCTCTCCGCCTATTCTCTGACGCAGGACACAGCTGTTGTCTTTAAAGTTACCGTTTTAATTTCCTCATTCGGAGGCTGTTACTGCTCTACCTAAACCTTCCTCATCTTCCACCTCACCACAGCCAAGCACAGTTTTCTGCCTCTGTACGGTATACACGGATATAACAGCCAATGCCAAGAAATACTGTGCTAAAAAGTCTGAGACTGTTCCTTACCCAAACACTGGCTTGACTTCTAGCCTTGTTACACCCCGGGATCTTCAACTGGCATTTACTATCACAGTTTGATGCCTTTGCAAAGATATGTCTCAGCTTCGAAACAACAGTAAATTCTTGCAACCATGTTGGTGACCCGGGACACAGATTGGCAATTTGACATCTGGGACTCACAATCATGCATTCAGCCCCTCAGTTGAGATGATCTAATAAATGGCTGGACAAATGAAGATGGTACATGTACTAGTCTTAGACATGAGCCCTGAAGATATGAATTAACATTAGACTGTCGTGGACTTTGAAAATAATACTAATTCGCACTTGAAAGCAAACTTGAGCAGGAAAATTATTGTCACCGGAAATAAAATAATTTTAAAAAAAAAACACACACACAAAAGAAAGACACAATTTTTTGGATTTCATCTCCATTCGATAATCTCTAGGTCTTTTTTTACAAATTGAACGTTTAATTATGTCAAATGTTCCTCAGGCAGAAATTTTTTTGTTGTACCCGAATACTAAAATAAATTTATCTATATGACATATGTCAAAAACTATTCAATCCACTGTTTTGAAGCAAAGACGGAGAACAAACTGATCTGTGACATCTCGCATCACAGAAGAAAACCTTTCAGAAAGGAGGAAATAAAGGTGTAGATACATGGCTGGTTGAGATAAGCCGTTTACATTAGTATTAGAAGATATGTGACTTTGTCCAACCATTTTCCTTGACGTTCTTTTGTATCTCTCCCCCCCCCCCCCACACACACACACACTTTTTCCCTCTCGAGTGGACGTGTTCAGAAAGTCGATGTGAGTGACATTGTAAAGGAGTTGTAACAGCACAAAAAGTAGGAAGTTCACTGACGTCCGGCACCACGTACCAATCCCGCCCTATGACTGAGGCTGCCATCTCCAATTAATTGGCTACCACCACCATTAACGCGGGATCACCGCTGACGTTCAACATTTGTCTAGTGTACTCCACTGATCATCGCCGCCCACCTCCCTAAACCTCTTTACATCATTATCCTCATCTGCCGTCTCATCTATCAAGCACCGATCACGTTTTATGGCATGTGATTGGATCCCTGGTCTGGCTATGTGGTGAGGGGGGAGGGGGTCAGTCAGGACAGTGGGCCGGGATGGGAAGGGGGAGATGACTGGAGGTCACGGTATACTTCTCAGGGCGGTGAGACTTAGGAGTGATATTAAGGTCACAATCAACTTAGTACACCACCACCAACAACGAGAACAAAACACACAGCACGCAGGGGAAAAAAGTGCTTAACAGAATGAAATAACAACAACAATAATAATACTGACCCGCAACCGAAGCATTTTGCCTACATGATTGTTTCAGAACAAGAAGAGAAACAAACAAGACTTAAGACGAGCTGTACCCCCTCAGTGGGGCTGAAAGGCCTAATAAAACTTGATGATTGAGCTGTACCAACGGAGAGGTGAGAGCGCCCGGGCCGATAGAGTGTCCGTGTATGAAGCATTTGACTACAGTGATAGCTTGACTTACGAGGGTAGGTCGTGCTGTGACCAAGCTCGGAAATCAATTTGCTGATATGTCAAATAAATTTTCCCTCATTGAAATTGATTAAAATATGATGAAACATGAGAAACCTAAAGAGTTTGTTTGGAGGTTCTGTTCCACACATTAAGTTGCAAGGAAAAACTATCACTGAATGAATAAAGGAGAGAAAAAAAAAGGCCAACATCCAAATGAAATTAATTTGTAGCTATGAAAGTCTTTCCCTATCAATAAAAATAATATTCATTTTAAT
Organism: Peronia peronii; assembly: GCA_039654565.1. Taxonomy (NCBI): domain Eukaryota; kingdom Metazoa; phylum Mollusca; class Gastropoda; order Systellommatophora; family Onchidiidae; genus Peronia; species Peronia peronii. The sequence goes on from JBCEWB010000020.1 coordinate 2,735,741, forward strand.
TATATCATCAACACCAAAACAAAAGCTTTGACTGAGACAGTCAGAGAGCCAGGGTTTCTGTGATGACATTAACATTCATTTTTGAGGAATAAGATAAAAAAGAATAGACTTTATTTGTCCGCAAAAGAAAATATCATTCACAGTTGATGTGACACATTATATTATGTAAAATACGTATGACAGTCTATGCAGCAAGGTAAAATGGATCCCATGGGGTGATACTCTGTGTATTATTTGCAAAGAAATTCCAAGACAAAGTACGATGAGTAAACCTTTGATCAAATCGGTCAAATGGGGTCAAATGGTGAATTATGAGGGGCGGGACCACAAATAATCCAGCTGTGATTCCACAGAAAAGCTTGAAGATTTGATACAAGGCCACCTCTAACAGACTGACTCTGGATCAAACAGAAGATTTCGCTGATGTCTTTTTAGCAAACACCTCTATTCCATCCTGCTGAGAGAGGTTATGAAGCATTTTTATTGTGTATGTAGCCTTGCAAATCCTTCGAAATCCTTCGAAAGCACAGCTATCTCACCAGTTTGGTGAGAACATTTTTGGGGGTAAAAATTTGAATTTTTTGCCCAGGCAGCGGCGTCTCCGCCTATCCTTCATCCTATTTTCAACTGCCAATGATTCTTGAAACTTCAGAAAAATATTCACCCTTATCCAGAAAAGCTAGGTGTCGAAGGAACCGTTAAGTCACTAAAAATAAACAGCAGACTCGTCGTGATCTTCCCCATCTGCCGGTAGGATTCGAACCGGTAATGCTTTTCACACTGTCAAAGACAGGCATGATACGTTTAAACACTCGGCCCCGATCACAAAGCGTAAGGCACAGTAAACAAATATGGTAAATGGTGAAGACGGGAGGGGAGGAGACGGGGAGGGCGGAGAGTGAGCAGTGAGCTGGCGTAGGCTGACATGCTGAATCATCAGCCAGATAGCAGAGGTCCGAGTCACAATCTCACAGCAGGAGGCCACTCAGATCTTTGTCTCTCTATTTTATGTAACTGAGCTGGCAGGGCCACACTGTGCAACGCTCACACTGCACGGCCCGCACAAATGCCACAATAATCGCAACAACAAAAAAAGAAGGAAACAAAAAAATTAAACATCACACGGAGTATGAACAATGTCGGTTCCCTCTATGACGTGCGCATCAACCTTTGTTTGTTTTGTTCTTTGTGAAAACCAAACCCAAAACTAAAAACAAAAATAAAAACAAACATTTTGACCAGGGTGACAAAACTCGTGTGGTGAGAGATATAGTGACACCGAATGGCACCGTGCATTAGCGTTCTCCCATACCATGGAAATGACGCTGGTGATGATGGCAAATATTATAATAGTACGATTATTTATTGGTTTCTACTCGGCAATGAGTAATAAAGTTGAGACTTGACATTTCTCTCGTTTCTATCCCCCTCACCATATCTGCACTGTAAACGAGATTTTATAACAAATCGGATTCCGACACTGATGAGGATAATACATACAATCATCTCATTAATTAATGCCATTGTCATTTCTTTATTACTGAATGCCTTCGCATTCTTCAAGTTGATAGTATCTTGTACTATGAGTGACAATTAACACTACAGACATCGCTAGACAGTGCAGAGGCAGGCACACCACAGTCAATGTACTACAGCCCACGCTCGGCCTTTTTTTTTGGTTGTTGTTGTTTTTCTTAAGCCTTTCAATCCTAAGAAGGTAGGATTATCTCGGCTTTAAGAGGCTGCCTGCCTTTGCTGCGAATTTTTGTGAGTAGAAATCTGGAATTTGGAAATTTTGCCCCGACAGCGGCACGCAGTCTACTCTTTATCGATTTTGAACTGCCAAGAGTTCTTTAACGTACATAACGTACACGCCGGACCTCCGAAATATATTCGAACTTATCCGAGAAGGCTAGACGTCGGGTTTCCCTACCCAGAGGAACTCTGAGACCGTTGAGTCATTGAAAAATGTGGGTTTTCGATCTTTGTGTCCCTCCATCCCCGATGGAGGACCCGCGAGCCGATCCCGGCCACAACCTTACCGACGTGAGTTGTTTTCACCATGAAGCTGACGCCAAACCATAGAGCTACGCTGACCCCCCACAATCGGCCACCTCATCTTTGGTGTATCTATTTATTGTATATGTCGACTTTCACTCTAAGCATGTAGGATTGTCTTGGCTTTAAGAACGTTCCCATTTCGGTGAGAAGAAATGTTTGGACAAAAATTTGGAAATTATGTTTGCCTAGACAGCGACGTCCCCACTTACTTCATTTGATTTTTAAGTGCCAATGGTTCTTTGACGAGGGTAGCGTATACACCGCAAACTGAAAAGATTAGACGTCGCGCTTCTCTATCCAAGTCATTGAAAAACAAAAAACAAAACAAAACAAAACAACAACAACAACAACAACAGCAAAAAACACCTACATCTTTCCAGTCCCCCGGAATGATTCGAATCAGCGACATTTAGTTTTCGCCGAGTCGCATCTTTAGTCGTGGGGGGGGGGGGGGGGGGAGGGGGGGGGGGGGGGGGGGGGTGGGGGGGGGGGGGGGGGGGGGGGGGGGGGG
>JBCEWB010000020.1:2753587-2763968 GCA_039654565.1 Peronia peronii
TGCTTTTTTGCCATTTCAAAACTTAGATAGCAACATGAGGCAAGGGAACTTCCCCCCCCCCCCCCCAAAGTTTTTCTTTGTACATCTTCGCATTGCGAACTACCAAATACAGACGAAGAAAATATATACAATTACAGGCGAATTCACGAATTTCCCGTAATATATAGATCTTGGTCCATTCGCTTTGGCAGCCACTACATTATCTTTTACCTTCTAAAGTTATCACCCGCTACCAACAGCTATCAGTAAGTACAGCCAGCGTGTCCCCGTACAGATTTGCTCTCATGCTAACAGAACTAGCCTGGCACACCAAACGAAAGTCAACGACTCACTAATCACTGTGCCCTTCATAAAAAAACGACAATCGGACTAATTTCAGTCCGAAACTGTGCATGGCACAACACACTAGATGACTAACCTTGTCAAAACAGATGCCGTGTGTCTCCGTCAGGCAGAGCTCCTGGGGCAGGGTGTGTGAAATGCGTGTAATCCAAGGATCAAACAGGTGCAAAGCTGTCAACTAGGGCCGGGGCTGCCGCGACTTCATGCACACAACATAACCGAAAAGAGAAGAATGTGGGGCCAAGAACAGTCATAATCCTCCAGGCAAACTTGACCCGTTTACTCCATAGTCTATTATAGCACGGGGTACAAGGTCCAGATTTCACTACATTCTAGGTTACAAATTCATTGCTGTGTCCACTGGACTGTTACTCAGTACCTTTCCAAATAATAAAAATAATAATATTAACAATAATCTATGCATATGATTTTTTTTTTTTTGGTAATAAATACTTCTTTGGCTGGATCTCTTTTGTGATGCATTTTCACAATCATCGACAGGACACGACACGGCAAATAAATCAACAAAATCACTTTTCAAAAATATTTCAGTTAAAAAAGAAATAAATAAAACGATGACAAAATGAAATGAAAGAAATGGAAAACTACATGGTAATGTAAATAGACAAATAAATACATAAATTTAAATGTATAAATGAATAAATAAATAAACAAATAAATAAACTGTGTAACCAACATTTCTACTGCGGACATTAATGGAATAAGATATTCAATCTTTTAATTTTTTCATTTTATTTGGTCAAGATTCAGATTCGCCAACATTCGATTCGAGCACTGGTCTCACTTCATCTCCATATCTTTTGCAATGATCTCAGAACTGACCTTCTGTGTCTTAATTTAACAGACAGCAGCAACTTTAGACCAAAGGTTCTAGAAGAATTTACATGATGAGAAAATGAAAGAGTAACAAACACTGGGTGCGCTCGATCGAAGGCACTCGTTCGACATTAAAGTCGAAATAAAACGATCTTATAGATCTAATCGAGACAACGACAGATGCTGAACCGATTCATGTAGCACAAATTTTTACCTCGGCCTGACTGGCTGATTACTTGCACTTAACACATCGCACCTCGTATTACAACACATGCACCACCAGCAATGCCGGCCGGATCTAACAAGATATGTGCATAGCACGTGCCTCAGAATATCCCACTTGTTCCATTTTCAAATTATGACTTTTAATTCAATCAAAACTATGCGTGTCCAGTCGTATGGTTGTGACACGAGTTTGATTCAAATGAGCGGAGGCAAAAAGCATTAGAATAATTAATAACGACTGATACTTCAGTGCGCAAACGCGTGGACCCAACACAAACAAAGATGGCCGACGATTTTCGACTCACCAAGTCCCTATAACAAGTTACAACTTCATCAAAGTGCGCAGTTATCGCCTTGCTCCATTTCACCCAGATCTGTATGCGACAATGATGAGCTGACTCAGTTAGCGGCTCAACAGAATTCTGAGTGCTATAATATGAGATTTACCGGCTAAATCACGGATTCGCTTTCATAAAGACAGACTGATCTTACTTTGTTCATGAAAAACCATAACCAAGCTACTATTATAAATCTATACGATTAAATCTGCTTGAGTTGTCTTCGGCGTTAACAGCTAAGAAGTACGGCATTTAGACTCAAGTCGTTCACAGTTTTGAAAAAAGAATCACTGCAGAAAAAAGATTTCACTGTCTATTCACTGTTGTTCTGAGAATCTTTTTTGCTGTTGATTATCGGGAACCCCCCCCCCCCCCCCCACATGATTTTTCAGGACAGCGCGCTACGTGCGAAAGTCCCCACATAACCTATGATCAAGCCCCGAAAACCTGACTTCATCCACAGGAAGATTACTCACCTCTTTACAAGTACATTATATGCACGGAACAAAAACTCTTGCGGTCGAAGGAAGGTCCCAGTTAAGGCAGGTATGACCAGGGACGAAAACTTGTAAGTGGCAAAATCAAAGAGTAAAAAGCGCCACAGCTTTGGCGAAAAACAAAACAGCCTGCCAATATATTTACCAAAATCAGTCGGCCAATATGTCTATCATTTAAAGTGTATATGAATCCTGCTTCCCCCAATGACATGTAAGTATTGCTGAAGGACTGTACTTTTGACATCTACCGTCAGTGACGAATTCCTGTATGCTATGATACTATTTGACCTCAGTCGTCGTATACAACTTTTGGTCCTATAAGACGCCAGTGTTATCAAACATTTGTAGACTTGAATGACACTTTATGGCTTGAGTTTTCCACTTGATGACAATCCTAAAGCAAACTGTGTCAGGGTGGCCTGACTTCTTCGAAAGACCCAGTCCTAGAATTAGCAGGTGTTGGTGGTTTCCTAACTTAAAACTACTGATTTAGACCAAATCTATAATCTTAACATCGAAAGCCTTCGACCATTCATAACTATTTTTTAAGCTACACAATGCGACATACTGAAACCGGCCTAGGAATTATTTATCTCATGAAAGTAAATGACATCTCTGACCACAACCCTCTACTATGAGCCCTACAAGAAACAAAGGTACGTAGCAGCCTTGAAGCTCAAAACTATTGAATTTTTATTCACTGGACACACATACACAGGGAATAAATTCGGCACATCTTGCATTATTTTCCTTCATGATAGAACTCTTTACAATTTACGATCTGGATTTCAGGGAAAAAGAAAAAAATTCTGGCTGCAACTATGTAAACTACTACTGCCACTACTACTACTACTACTACTACTAACAATAATAATAACAACAAGAATAACAATTCATTCGTAATAAGTAATTCACTGGGTGTCTTTCCGACTCAGTTATGGTTATCAAAAGCTGACTATGCAAAAATTGGGTTCTCATCGCTGTGTCTATCGATTGCAAACTGGCTAATGGGGTCACAATGAAAAAGGACACCAAGCACCCACTACAATATGTACTTAACGACACCGTCCCAGTGAGCACTGGCGTTTCACTAGTTTATCTCACATAAAAATTGCTAGCAACTGTCAGACGTATTCCCGCCTAAAGAAATACATGTAAGTAATAATTACGATTTCCTGTTAAAAATGTTCATTTCTTGAGAGCAACTGGAGCTATCCACTGAATGTCTTTCAGAATACGCTGCAGTCACTATGGACAGTCAAATCTGACAACGGGTCTTGGAATACTCATCGCTTTTTATCACATTTTAAAAAAAATTTTGTTAACGACAGTTTCTAAGAGGTGGGGAGGGGTGGTGTGGGGCGGGGGGGGGGGGGGAGGGGGAGGGGGAGCGGGTAAGCAGGGGAGCAGTTATGATATTCTGCAATCAACCATCCAAAAATAACTAATAATAGCTATATTTCCTTAAACTGTCCACAGTTTTGTGTGATAAACCTGTATGCATAATCTCAACAGACAGTCTATATGCCGATCCTCGCAGTTTCAAATTAAAAAAGGCTCTGCAGAGTTTTAAAAAATTATGACTAAACGCATTGAAACTTCACATAATTTCAGGAAAGAGCAAACCCGCAAATGTGAAATGACATAGATCTGTGAAGTTTTCCCCCAGATCAGCTCTAATATACTTGGTCATGTTTTTAACCCAAAATATTATGAAAAAAAAAAAAAAATTTCTCACGACCGGAAAATCTCACACGAACATTATGCCCCAGTATAACACAAACTGTTGTTACTAAAGAGATCCAATTTCCATGAGTGTTTCCTGTTGCTTCGCTGGCGACTACTACTCTTTCACTAGCCTATGGTTTGTAAAGTTTCAAAAATTTCTATCACTATGGAGATTTACCTACCGCCAGCTGTATTTGGCTTAATAGTTCCGCACAAATTCGTCTGTCATATTATTGTCATATCTATTATGTAGTGTAGTTCCTCGTTCTACGTTCGTTAACAAGTTAAGTGTCCTGCAAGTCAACCTTCTAAGATTATGTTGAACACGTTAGATATTCAAACTAGCTGGAAAGATATGGTGGGCAAAACCGGACTTCCTGCCAAAGTGGACTACTTTGGGAATCCCAGATAGGGACAAATACATTTAATAAATTAAATTTTAGTCAATTTTAAAAATAAATTCGGTTCGATTGAAACCCTGTCCTTAGTCTATATCAGTTGGAACGCAAGCACCGGATTACAGACGAATGACGGTAAAGCTACAGAAATAATGTGAACACGAAGTAAAACTAGAGGGAGAAGTATCCGGGGGAAAAAAAATGTCAAAGACAAACTCAGACCTATCCACAGGTTAAAATACAGCATTCCCCGTTTCCAAAAACTGAGACATAACTGGTTTTTCCAGTAAGCCTAAATCCTGTGTGTCTCATGCGACCAAATGACAACCTCCCATGGAATGCAGTCGGTGGGTCAAGCCCCTGATCGGCTAGCACATCACATCTATGTCTACACCTACATCTACTACATGCATATGGCTACGGTAAATCCAGGCATGTCTAGGAAACAAAAAATGACTTTTTGTTCATAAAATAAACAAATGATTAAATAAATAAACAAACAAAATAAGTAAATAAATAAACAAAACAAACAAACAAACAAATAAATAAATACTTTGTCATGCCTCAGAAAAAAATAAAAATAAAAAGAGGTGTATGAATAGAGAGACTAATAATAAATGTATGCCGATTACACATTTTTCAAGCTTTAGGACAACAGAAAAGTGTGAAGTAAATGAATAAGTAAGTTAATACCTTAATATAAAGAAGAAAAGAATCAGATTAATATGCAGAAAAAAACAACAACAAACTAATAATGACATTAATATACTCTTCTTTCAAAAGGACTGCAGCACATGGCTATAAAATCGTTAACACCAGTACAGTTCAACAGAGCTTGCTACTCGAATGTATCGAACAATGAGCCACACACTATATTATGCACCAGATACTCACTTCACTAACTGCACGTCCCAGGCAATCTGCCGTGGCAAAGAAAAACAGAAAGTGTAGCCCAGACAACACGTGTATGTATAATGATATCCTTTAGCACAGAAAGCACACAGAGTGAGCACAGAGTTGGGCGGAGGGAGACAGATAGGTAACACTAGGTCAACGTAGCGGATCTGTCCCCGTCAAGAGTCTCGCGACAACTGAGACAAATGACAAGCACAGCTGCAGTTATATTGCAGCTGGCACCAATTAGTCGCTTGCTCACAAACAACAACAACATCTACCACAACAACAACGCCATCAAAACAATACCACGGCCTCGTATTTTCACACTTAATTGAACTAACATGACATAACAACTTTCTTCCACACAAATAAAAACAACCAATCATACATTTCCTGCTTGTCTTAAGGTGATGGGGCTGAGGACGCATTTCACGCGGCCAAAATCAAATTTGAAGCCACCACCATTGATTAGAGTGTTTACGTATGTGCGTGTTTACAACGGAACTTTGCCCCGGAATCAATCGCTCTAAATCGAGATCTTTCTCCAAGCGTTTCTTTTCCTATATAAAATTGATGTTCCAATTCTCTCCCTTGGCGGTTAAAAATAGCACCATTTGATTTAAGTACATGAGCGGGAATCCGCGTGCAGCTGTGACGCCAGTCTGAGTACTTCCGTTACTCCTGTGACGTCAGCAGTGACGCAACTCCGTTCGATAATTTCTGCCTCGTGACCACTGTCGGCCCGATATAGGCCACTGTGTCTGGGGACAGCCAACCCGATGACAGGATACGGATGCGCGTGCGCAGGAGATCGATACTCCATTGTGAGCTGGAAATATTGCGGTGACGTGCGTATACTCGTGGAGAGTAAAGAAAGGGGGAGAGAGAGAGAGCCCGTTATGTGACAGCATTTTTCTCTCTCTTTTCGGTGTGTATGGAATTGATTAGAGAGCGGAGAGAGAGAGAGAGAGGAGGAGGAGAGACCGGGTTAAGTACGGGCTATTTTTGGCACCCAGAGTGCTGAGCTGGAATATATGAATATGAATCTGTAAGGGGTTTTAGTTCCCTTTTTCCTTTAACATTCGAAAAAAGTGGTAACCACACAAATGATGTCAGACCAGATAATAAAGATGCATTTTTTTAAAACGCTAGAATAAAAATAGGTGCATGGATCAAGGGTTCTGGTGCAGAGTTAAATCTGCATGTGGCAGGCAGATCTGTGATGTTTCTTGTCTCCCAATCCAACAAAAACAGAGTATTGTTGACAACGGTAAGGCGGGTCCTCCGGAAATACGGACCTCCGTACATTCTGGGGCTTCGGCCAGACCAAAACACAACAGGAACACCCCTATACACAAAACATGCTGTTTTGAAAATCTTTCCCACGTTTTTACCCAAACAACATATATCACTTTCTCTTCAGCCATATCAAAGATCCGAAAGAAAAAATAACACCAGGCTAAAATTACCAATGGCACGAGATATTCTGGTCCGAAACTGACCGAAAACAGAGGGGCCGCGTCGCTTGACAGCTGAAATGGTGTTTGGTAACTTAAACAACTCAGACAATATTGAAACATTCATTTGTTTGAAGTCGTCATCCCCAGTGTACATGTGCAATCAAGTTCTCTCTCGCTCCTTTTTTTAAAAAATGAATTTTGAAACTTGCTAGCGAAATATGCAAGACCAACAGATTATTTCATCCACCATCCATCTGCCTTGCAAAATAATATTTTCATGACTTGTGATTTTTCTCGCTATAGAAAGTCACGTCAGCAGAGCCATAGCTGACTTTGGATATTTAGAGAACTTGGGGTTCGTTATGTATGTAGCACTCACTATGCTCACAAATATAATCATATTTTATTTCTTTCTTTCACTATGCTCTTCAATATAATTTTCTTTTTTTTATTTCTCTTTCTTTCCTTCTTCCTTCTTTTTTCTTTCTTTCTCTCTGTCCTTCCTTCCTTTATTTTTTTCCTCTTTTCTTTCTTTTCTTCTTGTTTAATATTCTTTCTTTTCCTAGTTTTTCCTTACTTCATTTTACCACCTTACTTTATGATGGTGAGAAATGAGCTCAGTGTTGCAGCCCATTAATCAGCTGAGGTGAGAGATATAACATGCAAAGCACATTGATGTGAATAAAATGTGTGGGAAGGTCCACTAGAAGCGATCAAGGGCATCAGAAAGAGCAGGGCTTGGTCTTTGTTTGTGTAAAACTCTATTACTAAATCATTTGATCGTGAGACTGAAATCGTATTCAGGGCGCTTAAGACTGCTTTACCCACGATTGCTAATAGCTCACCGGCACCAAATTAGATCGCTTGCGTCAAAGAGAACTGGCTGTCGTTTGTTCCGGCAGCAGCTAGACCACTGTCCTAGATTTGAAAAAAAAAAAAAAAACGTCGTTCGCCAGGGCAACATTACGGCACGAACTTGCTGTCTACCTGTCAAGTTCGGCACGAACTTGATGATAGAGATAAAACACTTGGAAATCAATCATAATATGTGAAAACAATCAAAGAAGAAATTTACCTGGTTTGCAAGGATATACAAAAATTTTAGGATTTTGACAGAAGATGTCATGGACACATAAGAAAACTTGCAAACTGAACTGTACATAAAGTCGCGATCAGTTAAAAAACAGCAACAAACACAAACACCAACGGCTGTAACATCTAACAACTACATCCAAGAGGATTTGAAAAAAAAAAAAAGATACTCCAAGAAGAAAAGCTATAAAAACGAAAGGAATTTCGACCCAATAATTTTCGATAAATACATACTTATTCTGCAAGTCTTGCAGGTAGCTGATTCGTTGAAAAAAATTGCTATAAATCCTAGTTTGGATCAGGAAGAGAAAAACTGCCTTACTGTGCGATGCAGACTAATCTTAAAACTTGTTGTAAACGTCCAGCCATTGTCTACGGATCAAATTTCAGCCAGCATTAAAATAAGTGAAACTTATTCTCATTTGAAGGCGCTGCTTTTTTTTTTTTTTTTAAGTGCTGACAAAATAAGACACCCTTGATGAAATTAATTCCGGAGATTAATTTCACGGTGTATTTAAGTTTTGTAATGGGCTTAGGCAATGTTCTGGATAATGAGAACAAACATTGCGTCAATGATGTAGAAGTTTTCAACATTATCAAAACAAGATTATACTTCATGGATGCCGCCATATCAATGAATGGTTTGATCACGTCTCAAGATACGTTTTCTTTTTCTGAATTTAAATGTATTTTGGCGTTTCAATCAAACGGAATGGATGGGATGAGGATAGAGAGCATCGGAAGGGAAATGGAAGACAGAATGAAGGCAGAGAGAAAGAGAAAGAGAGAGAAAGATATCGATTAAATCTGAAGAAAAATCAGTCCTTCAGGACATTTCTTTTATTCTGCTTCGTATCCTGTCAAAAACAATGACTATACAGTCAATCAGAGAAAAATAGAACTCCCGACCTTTCCGCCATGGATTGACTAGCAGTGCACTTAAAAACAAAGACAGTCAAAGTAACTAAAACACTAACATGGACACAACCACAAACTCTGAGGTAATAGACAAATCATTCACATCTCATACAAAAGCCAACTGTGTGAGTAAACTGGTGAAAAGACAAAATTTATTTCTCTGCAAAGATCGTAACGACTGTCAACTCTGCCCCCACCTCTGCTCTAAAATCAACCCATCGGACGAAACCATTTAGAACAACCACATCCTTCTCCCTCTCATTCCCTTAATATAAAGGGAAACGCAATTAGATTTTAGGCCCAATAAGCTATACCCACTTTGTACGATCAGGACCTCTCCGATTCCGTTAAGCCGTATTTTTCTCAATCGCCTTGAACGTTCACTGCGAACTTTTGAAATAACCCGTCTGTATAGCATATCAACTGTTAGGGAGTGAAATGTGTAGGAGCATGAAGTTTCAGATCTTGTTTGTTCGTATTGGGATTTAACGGCACATAGTTTTAGATCTTTATGGCTATAACTATTTCTGGATCAGCAATAGTGACATTCCGTTAGCGCATTAGCGTGATCGGTTAAAACAATAATAAGCAAACAAAGGAAAGCAACAATCGTGGGCTTATCTTCATCTTTAGCCATCACTACAAACAAACAGGAACTGAAGGCTCAGATTTTTTTTCTTTGCCATATGACTAATCTCCCTGATCCCTTCCATGACTGAGGTAATCAAAGGATCGATGTGCTGACCGTGAGAATAATCTGGATAATTAAGGACATCAATATCTCACGGAGTGCTGAAAAATACCTCATCATTCTATCGGGCTCTGCCGCACTTTCTGCCTTAATATCTTCGTTTGCGTCCATAATTATAGTCCCGTTAAACTTAATTTTGTCTGGAAATATGAAACAAATCCTATAAACCTTGCTGCGAACAAACAAAACAAATGAGATCATATGGACCCCGTAAGAAGGTAAAATGTGTGTTTTGAAGGGCGACTGGGGGGGGGGGGAGGGGGAAGAAACTAGATAAAATATAGAATTACAAACAAAACTATCACTAAAAATAAAAATGTACAACAACAGCAACCGCAAACAGCTACCACAGGCATATCTGACATCTACACACAGACATAGCCAACCTTCACTACACCAACATGCACACCAGGTTGCCGTTTATGCCAATTAGCTGTGGCGGTTTTGCCAGAAGGTAAGTTCGCTCGACCATCATTACGCGCACAGAGGTGAGCAGTCAGCTACATCAGCCAGCGATTCACGCTCGATTTGGAGTGACAGAATGACGAAGGAAGACCCGCGAAGGAGAGCATCAGCCATTGATCTCCTAATTCTGAAAAGCTATGGACGCAACTGATGACGCACGCGGCGCGCCAAATCGGGAGTCCGTTGTAAAAGAAGATCAATAGCGTAGTATAAGTTCACTATTTGACATCGAGCACGAGCACAGAAATAGCGGCCGGCCATCGATCGGGGAACCAAAATGGATTCATTCACAACTGGAAGCGGCTCTGGCTCTGCTCTGTACTGCTGGCTGGCCTTGCCGCCGCGTGTGACGGCAGCATGAACCGGCGCAAGCATAATTCATGGTTGGGAAAGAGGGTGGGGTGGGGAGGGAAAGGAGGAGGAAGGGGGGGGG
>JBCEWB010000020.1:2768009-2781686 GCA_039654565.1 Peronia peronii
TACCTATTATGTGACATTTTGACAAAACTAAGTCCGATAAAACCTAATTTTGGTCGACAAGATGAGAAATATCACAGTGTAGAGGCCGGACCGTATAAATCCGGGATGCGCACTTTAAAGAACATTTCACCTGTTGTACATATATGTGCAGCGCACTTGTAGGGTTAAGAAATCGAAGGGACCAGGATTTTTATTTCTTAATATCCAACAGAGACCATAAAATAAAGGAGACCCACACATTAACTCATCGTTACTATTAATTATTTCCCCCGATAAGCATCCCCTTACATTACTTACAAAGCCTGCACATGCATTTTGCACAGACAGATGTCTAACAATAGCATTTTTTTTAACAATGAAATATTGAAACTGGTAGGAATGATACGTTTTACTCTGTGCTGAAAGCCAGAGTAATGTGCTGCAGTGTGTAGGTCAAGCAATGAACACAGATGACCACTCCAAGACCACTGTCTGCGTGTGTTGGATCTGTGATATCGCAGTAAAGATTACACCTCGTCTCCCCCACCCCGCATGCCCTGCCCAAACCACTTTACTTTCACCTGTGTGCACAAAGAAACATCGTCCCCACCCCAGGTTGTTTTACCTGGGGCTAGCCTATTGCATAAGAATCATGCAAACGTTGTCTTGCCTGTAACCATTAGTGTGTAATCAGAGCCGGCAGACATTGTTAGGAGTAGATGAACAAACAAAAAGCTGGTCGTGTGCTCAGTTTAACCATCTTCGGCATGCCGCCACGTGGTTTTACTTGTCACTTCTGGGAAAATTATTTCTTTATAAGCCAGATCAGGAAGACTGACATTTCGCAAATTCCGAGATTTTATTATAAGAAAGAATAAAAAAATGAAACAGGACTGCATATTCTTTTCTTTATTACCGAAATTTCGCAACATCTGATTTTGTAATATCAGAGTTCCACTGCAGTAGATTTGCATATATACTGAAACTCTCTCTCTGAATTCATGACTGGCAAAGAAATCTAGTAAGTGTTGACATGATATATATGTATATAACACAGTATAGTACGTATGGGTATATATAAATAGTAAAAGATCTTGATCCAGTCCTAAAGAAATAGTATGTTTTATGTCTGATTCATATGCATGATGAATAAACAAAAAAAGGATCCATGAGGTAAAATATCAGCTAAAAACTGTTTGGCTGACAACATTAATACAATGAAATGGTATTGGGACCTAGTGAAAGTAGCAGGGTCCCAGAGGTTGGTATTTTGATTGATGGCCATGCCTTGCATTTCCTATATCCAGCAGATATAGACAAATTGCAAACAAAACTCTATGTTTCAATGAGCTAACTTTACTGCCCTTTCTGGTTTTGATTATCTAAAATTTCAAATGAAAATGGCAAGTGTCTGATGATGTTTGCTGACAATCTCTGTTAATAAAAGTGAACACTTTGATTTTGCCAATGACTTTTCCTTGCTTTCAGTACTTGTCTGGTATGACTATTCTGTGATTTTCTTGTTTCTTTCATTCAAATATCCTTCATAAAGACTATTATATGTTACCAAGAATGCATGCATGTCTTATATTTAAGAAATGTGATTAAATTCAGCATGAAACTGAACGCAGAACAAGTAGAGATATCACTGGCTCGTACAGAACTTTTCTGAATAAAATTATTACCTGAACTAATGTCAGTATGTATTAACAATGAGGAAAGACAATGAAAAAAACTCACTACCAGGGCTGGTGCTATCACTGGATCAACAATGCAATGGCCTAAGGTACAAACTCGAAAGGGGCCCAAAAATGAACTGGCGATGCAAGAAGCTACCTTTGCCTAGGCCGCAAAATGGTCTAATGGAAGCCTGCTCATAAGCTTAACAGTTCAATATCTAACAATGCAGCATTTATAAAGAAAAAAAAAGATGGATTGTGGGGAGGAGAGGGGGAGAGGAGAGAATCCCAAAGAAACAAAAGGCATGCACTCACAATGGATCCGACAGAATCATATGGCATAGGGTGAACAAAATGAACTGGGTGGGCTAACAATTCAACACTAATTACAAAAACTTAACCTCTTGAATGGCTATTTACTTCCTTGAGCAGTTGTTGAATATCAGCATTAAAGACTGGGACATTATCCAATCAATCAGTCACTTAATAAATAAATCCATCGATCATCCAACCATTCAATCAGTTTGTCAATCAATAAATGAGTGAATCAACGGGAGAATCAACTGGTAGAATCTAGAAGCATGCAAGTAAATTAAATCAGTGATGGCTATTATCCCAATGTTTGCAACCAAGACTATTACAACATCTGACAGTCACTATTGTAACTCCTGTGATTGTGACTTCATGATTTTTTCCCACATAGGGACCATAATATAATCAAACTATTCTAGAGTCATTACCTTCTGAGATGACACAATTTCCTACAGCACCTGATCAATTTTTGATGAATTTTTTTAGCGCAGAACACAGTGACAAACGTATAGTGAAAATACTATAAAGTTCAGCTGTGTATCAGAAATACGACTCAGCGGACAAATACTGGACATAACTTCCAATGAGTTAGATGAAAACTATGCTTATAAAACGAACGGTTTTTGTTTCCCCGATCGCACTTTTCTTTCATTTTGAGCGTAACCAAGACCAAGCTCAGCTACCGGTTTCTTCTGACAAAGAAATCGTCCATGCAGCATGAGAGCGTCAAGTACCGGTGCCTGCAATATGCTGTACTGCCTAGTAGTATGACACAACAAGAAAGGTAAGACATGAGGCGCAAGCGTGTAGAAATCATGCACCTACCGTTCCCCATTTTACACCTCACCCATGGCTCATGCCCCAATTGAGTAGGATGTACCGTGAGAGGGTGTCACCTATTACGTACATGTGTGAGGCTATTATGATTTCGTCGTTGTGTGTAGCGGCATAACCATGGTATCATAGGATGGACTGGTCTTTGTCTTTTCAATCATACGCTATACACACTTCCACTTGCAGACATTCAGTCAGTCAAACCAGTCATGCTTGTCAGTGTTTCTTGAAAGCCAATTTTGAGAAGCTGATAGGATTCTTCAGTTTCACATTGAGAATAGTGACCTTCAAATTGACTATAAAGCTATTTTAGATCGAGGCTGTGTTCTACTAGTCCAACTTTTAAATACAGGTAGTACTTTGTTTCATATTTCATTGATTTTCCTTTTCACTGCATCGTACATGTACTCTCATTGCATTTTCAGTTTCATTTTACTTCTGGATGTATTGATTCTAATTTAATTATATATTCATGCATACATATGTATACATTTGTACTATGTTTTTCTCTCTTCTTAAAAGTTAAGTTTTAGTCTTACTGATTCTTATCTTTGCAAACTATTTAGATCTATGTTCTGCCTACATTTTCTGTTCTCGTATAATAAAGAAATAAAAGAAGAATTTAATAAAGCAGAAAAATAATAAACAAAACGACGTAACAGCTACATAATCACACATTTTGTATGTATGTACACCTACATCAACAACAAAAACAAAAGAAAACCCCCAAAAAACGGAACTGAATTGGCCATAAGGTAGCAAGCAGTGTAGTCACATGGTTCTTCAATCAGGGGAGGTAATTCAGTCCCTTGTTTTAATTTAACTTCTTCCGATATAACAAACAGCAACAGAACGAAATAATTTCCATCCCCCGCAAATTTCATTGTAACCATGTTAGAGTGTATTCTATGCTGAACAGCCTACCCATACAAGGTACACAAATGCTTTGCTTTGGATGTATATTTTTCTTTTGTATCAACTCTGAAAATTCATTAAAAAAAAGTTTTCAAAGTGATTGTGTTTTTTTTATTTTGTGATGCACTTCAATATCTCATCCACTTTTTAAAAAAAAGGTCATGGCCCTATCATTAACAGTTAAATCACAATGATTGTTTTAAAAACTCCTTAAAAAGCGCAACCATCAAGGAATAGCTAGGACAAAAAAGTGTAGCTGCCAGTTGAACCACCATATCATAAAGAACAATATATAAGAAAGATGGCACTATACATTTAAAGCAAGAAGTACTGGAAAGGTTAATATTCTTCATTAGCACATGCCTGGTCAAACTATTGTACCAAATACCATTATTTCTTGGAATGGAATAATCCATTTTTTCCAAGTTGAAAACTAAAAAAAAGATGGAAATGTTTCTAACTCTAAAAGAACAAGTATCTCATGGTTTGAAACTGTGGCCACTGATTCAAAAAATTCATTATGAATCTGAATATAATATGGTTTCATGTAAATTTTAAAGAAGGGAAATAAATTTTGTTTAATGTTCCATAACAACTTTATATCTTTATAAAACATAACAAGTTATAACAGCCTGACAGCTTCATTGCTGGCCCACTTAGACTGTATATTGCTAGAGCAAGAATTCATATCCACCTTACCATCAAGAGAATAGTCTTCTGCTTTATCTTCTCTTGCAGCTGACCCAGTGAGAGGACGAGGCTTGCTTAAATCATTTCCTTGACGATTCACCATATCAATGACAGCTACATCATCATCAACTAAAACTGAAACAGGGAATAATCAGCACATTTATTGGTGCAAACATATATCACATAGGTCATGGAATTATGAATCATTTAATAATCAGTTGCCCTTATAAACATTATGAAGTTAAAAAAAAAAAAAAGAAATTACATGTTTAAATTTTTAAAAATCATCAGTCCTGAACTACTAAGCCAACAATTCTAAGTGACGACAAATCAGTAATATGGAGCATCCATTCTCTGTCACTTCTGAAAGTATTCCAAGGTCAATGGACATAACTCTTTAAAGACATTAATATTTCACCAGAAAACTAACAGAAGTCACTAAAATTCCTTATTAGTCTTATACAAAAGTAAGGGGCAATGATTTCCCAAAATTATAAGGACCATCAAAATACCAACCTGAAGGTCCTTTCATCAACTTTGATACCATATCTGATCTGGGCAGTGTCCCTTTGGGAGAGGTTTGTTGTTTTGGCGGTGCTGGAACCATTTCTGAGGCTTGACTGGTGCTGAAATGTGTCAGGGCGGCATGTCTCTCTCTATCTCTAACACCTCTATCATCTGTCAGTGAAGAAAGATGGTATATTTCCTCTCACCACAAACACAAAATGCTTTTTTTTTTCTTTGTGAGAGGACGAGACTTGCTTAAATCAACTGAATTCTCACAAAATATACCACCATGACATGATTGTCATGGCTGTGGCCATGTTTTTCTGTTACTTTGTGTTTTTTTTTAATGTGCTCATATTAAAACTCAGACATCTCACAAAAACATCAGGGCACAACATAAACAAAAATCATATCTGCAATTTATATAGACCAGAAAAAGATATAGATTATGACAATTTTCATTCAAAGCAGTGACAAGGTACTAGTCTGCAAATCATACAGTGGAATAATTAGCAAATCCCATTTTGAAATTTCTCATAAACTTTTAAATATTTTTCCTGGTACAGGAAGATATACGAGGTCTGTCTCAGAATAAAGTTTCCCTGTCATGCTGTCCTCACATATAATTATAAATACCCTTCGTTTTGGTATCAACTGAAAGTTTATTCAAATACCTATTCAGCATAAGAACCATCAAGTTCCAGACATTTCTCCATTCGATGTATCCAGTGGTCAAAGACAGTGACCAGTGACTGCTTGTCCAAGGTCATTAGCCCTTTTCTCATAGCCTCTTGAATCTGGATGATGCACATTGTTTTTTTCGACATGAGTGGTATCATACTGAGCTGGCCAGTCTCACCTGGCATAACTGTCAATGGTGACTACTACAGGTTCGTCCTCAAAGACAAACTGAGACCAGCAATACGGAAAAAAAGACCCACCTTGCTCGAAGAGGGCGTCATCCTGCATCACGATAGCATGCCTGTTCACAAGCCCACAGTTGTGAATGAGCTTCCCGATGGCTACTCATGGGAATTATTGGAACATCCGCCCTATTCGCCCAATCTCGCCCCATGCAACTTCTATCTCTTCCCCAAGGTGAAATAAATGCTGCTAGGTCGTCGATTTGAGGACGAGGACCAGATTCAAGAGGCTATGAGAAAAGGATTAATGACCTTGGACAAGCGGTCACTGTCTTTTACCACTGGGTACATCGAATGGAGAAATGTCTGGAACTTGATGATTCTTATGTGTTGAATAGGTATTTGAATAAACTTTCAGTTGATACCAAAAATAAGGGTATTTATAATTATATGTGAGGACAGCACGACAAGGAAACTTTATTCTGAGACAGCCCTCATAGCATCATATGCTATTTAAAAATCATATCAAGTATTCAACTATGAAGCATTTTCATTGTCTCATGATCAAAGACTTTCTAATCAGATCAACAGGGATTTTCAAAGCTAAAAGCCATTTTCAGAATGACATAAGACTTAACTGAGAGTCAACCACACATGATTAGAAAAACCTCCCTCCATTCTCTAGGTCACAAAATAACTTACCCAGTTTTTGTAAATTAGGCAGCATATGAATGAGAAAGAGTCTATAGTCTGGTTCATTTCGAGTGACAGGGTTCAGACGCAAGTCAATCTCCTTTAAATTTGGATTGTGCTGTAGGCGTTTCAGTTCCTCAAGGCTGCTCACATTGTTGTAGTATCTATAGCAGTGGTTAACGCTACAAACTTCATCATCCTGACTTCTGAACTTATGCCTCTTTCAAGAATGGTGTCCGAACAAATCAGAATAAATCTCCAAATGACCTTTGAACTGTTTATCAATATAATTTCAACAAATCAAATTGCTTTTTTTTTTTTTTTTTTGGTTTTTTTTTTTTTTCGGTGCTTGCCTGCGCTACATATAAACTCCACTTGCATTTCCACTGAACTTGCTTCCTGGCATGTAAATGAACAGATTGGACAGATATTGATAGTAATTCCTCATCTTTGATTCTAATAATGTATAACAGTCTTATCAAAGTTTATTATCTATAAAATGAGAAATTGTTCGCACCTTGAACAGATAGCATTTCAGCAATTCTTGAAAATTATAATGATAATATCCTACACTTTATAGCATCAATAAAAGGAATCTAATATGCAAAGAAAGAAAGAAAAGGATACAGATTCAGCTTTTCTAGAAGTTGTAAGTGCTCTAGGCCCTGAGGAATATATAATGATGACCAAAGCATGAGCTTGCATGAATGCTGTATTATAAAGGGAATTAAATAACAAAACACATTCTTGTTCAGAAACTGCAAATGATTATCACTTTCATTACAGTGAGCTCTGCCTAACAGCCCAGTCACTGGGAGACAAAAAAAAAAAAAAGCAGGCTCTTAGACGGGCTGAAAAGTTTTGCAACCCATCTGACCAACTACTGTCTTGCCTGCTACGATTAGTTGATTTCTACAGTTAGTTAAAGTCTTACCTATGTGAATAAAAACAGCTTACTCCGGCATGTGTGTGTATGTGTGTGTTTTGTAACTAGATCTAATAGTTCCTGACCTTTCTCAGTTATAATTCCAACAACAATGTGTCAAGTGATTTCTACATGGTTGTATCACTGTGGAATGAAAACATGATATGACTATGTTACCCCACACAGACCATTGTACGAGTGACTCACTTAAGTGTTTAGTATTCTACTTGCTCTCCAGTCTAGTTCAAACCTAGCACTGTGCATTTCTCTCAAGCGGACAATTGGAGTACTCACATATCTTTGTCCAATACTCGGTCTTAGGTAGATCTTTTATTTGGGAGTGGGTTCTTAGGGAGGTAAACTACAGAGAAAAAATTCTGTTTCGCAGCAGTTCTTATGCAGACCGGACTCTTAGACATCGGCTTCTTAGATGGAGACCACTGCATTCTAAAAATCATTATTAAAGTTATTCTAAAAGAAAATCAGAATATTGTTGAAATTCATATTCTGTGGAACACATCCAATAAATGATGATGATGATGTATGTCCTTCGCTAGAGAAGATGACCATGACTTCTGATCACTGGGGGGTGAGGTGGGTACGTAGATGGCTGATGAGGCCGATCTTTGCACGAAAGAGTCTGTTGCAGTGGGGGCAGGAAATATTGGGCGCTGGTCCAGGCTGGGAGGTGGAGCTTGTGCAATCTTTCTTTTTCTGACACGTCTCGTCTTTTTCCCTGATACGTCTCTCTTCGTAGCTTGCCGCTCCGGATCTGATGTGAGCTCGCCAGACAGGACGGTCTCTTGCAGTCTCTTCCCAGGCAGAGTGGGGAATATTGCAATGCTTGAGAGCTTCCTTCAGTGTGTCTTTGTACCTCTTCTTCGGCCGACCGAGAGAGTGCCTGCCAGTGGACAACTCGCTGTAGAGCAGTCTCTTTGGTAGTCGACTGTCGTCCAAGTGGTAAACATGACCAGCCCACTGAAGCTGAGAGCGCAATAATATGGCATGGATGCTCTCCATCTCCACACACTGCAGCACTTCAATGTTTGGTACTTTGTCTTGCCACTTGGCATGGAGCAGGGTCCTGAGGCATCTCATGTGGAAGGCATTGAGTTGTTTAGCATGTAAACTGTCCACGTTTAGCACAATAGAGCAGGGAAGGAAGGGCCACCGCTCTGTACACTTTCAGTTTTGTGCATAGGCTTAGTCCATGGCACTCCCAGACCTTTTCCCTCAGTCTGCTGAAGGCTGCGCTGGCTCTAGCGACTCTATAGGCCACCTCCTCATCGATGGTTACGAGGCGTGACAAAGTATTGCCAAGGCAGACGAACTTGTCTGCGACTACTAGTCTCTGGCCGTTCACAGTGATGCTGGGTTCCATGTAGGGGGTAGCAGGTGCTGATTGGTACAGGACTACGGTCTTCTTGGTAGAAATGGTGAGGCTGAAGTCATCGCAAGCTCTTGTGAACAGGTCCATGCTTCCTTGCCTGTTCGACTGGGTGCTAACATTGAGCACGCAGTCATCAGCAAACAAAAAGTCACGGACTGTGTCTTCATGCACCATTGTCTTTGCCTGCAATCTCCGGAGATTGCACAGGCCGCCATCGATGCGCTAGCGGAAGCCAACACCAATGTTTCCATCACGAAAGGTGTCCGTCAGCACTGCGGAAAACACCATGCTGAAGAAAGTAGGAGCCAGCACGCAGCCCTGCTTCACTCCGTTGGTGAGGAAAAGGCTGAGAGTACTCTCCATCATTCTGCACTCTGACGTTCATGTCATCATGGAACTGCCGAACTATCGTAATGAACTTGGTGGGGTATCCAAACTTGGCCATGATCTTCCACAGCCCCTCACGGGAGATGGTGTCAAACACATCCAATAAATAAAATGCTAAATTCTTGATTTTATAGCAATGCTAATGAAAAATTTATTTTTAAGATTAACTGCTTTTGGTTTTATGCACTGGAAAGTGCTGTCTCTTCAAAGCATCATGCTTTTTGAATTTTTAAAATCCATCCATAAATAAAAAAAGTTACAGGGTCTCAAAGCTGACAAAAAGGGGTATGCTTATATACAAAAATATTCTCAAAAAGTGGATCTTTTCATGGTGATTTTTTTTCTGGGAACTTGCCATATCTTGGTATTCAATTTGAGTATGGGAATGAAACTTGGCATACTACTATATTTTTTGATAAAGAATCCACTGCTGCAATTAGAAATGTGACAATTCTTTTAGTTTCTGAGCTGTGACTAAAAATATGGCATCGATAATTGTCAAATATTGCTGAAAATGAAACTCGACAATGATGGAAGAGACGAATTTATTGCCAGAATAAATTACCATATCATTTGAATCTCTTCCTCCAAGTCTGAGTTTGAGCATGGTGTGATAGTCTTCTGTTTTCTTTGTTTGTGATATTTTACTTTCCTTAACACTTTTCATGCCAAGTGCAATACTAAACATTTCTGAAATTCGTAACAGTGCACCAAGTAATGAAAATATCTCTTTCTGGGACTTCGATATTTGTATCTTTTGAGGTAAACTATTAGAATCTTCCCTAACTCTATTTTTCTACCTGAAGTTTACAGACACCATGAACAATCGTTAGATGTATCCTAATGTTTTGGCATTCGCAGGAAAAAGTGTTAAGAGCACTTTTTTTTTTCTGGATCATATTAGTTTTCTCACTTTCTTTCTATGGCTTCCAGCTTTCCAATTTTGCACTCTTCATCTTGGTTTCTTTCAGTTCTTGTTTCATCTGCTTGTTTTCCTTATGATACTGACTAACTAAGTGGTTATACTTGCTTCTCTTTCTGCAAAGTCTTTCACATCGCCACATTCTGGTTTTCTCTCTTTTTTACATTTCTTATGTTATAATATGTTTTCTTTCTCGATGGGTTAGTGACTTTTTCTTTCATACTTTTCATGCCTTTTTCTCTAGAACAGAAGCTTGACGTTCCAACCTAGAGATTCGATGTTGACTGAATTATATCTGAAGTCAATGGAGGGTAGAGGAGGGAAGGGACAGAAGTGAAGTGGATTCAGTAATCTCTGTCATGATGTAGAGTGGATGGAATCATGTGAAGGGCGTTGCATGGGTGACACAAGTATGCTTCAGGAAGCACAAATGTCTCTTATTTAAAAGTCTCCAGTGACACCTTCCTTAGCTTTCTTTATAATCCTTATAATTTTGGAACATAAATAGTGTTAGGAGGTACTGAGGTCCAAATAACACGATGTACTAGAAGGCAGTTTTGATATGCATGTGTCCTTATGCATTTGAATAACTGTGTCATTCGCTGCATCAGATAGATCTAAAGAGCATAGATCTATTTTTCAAAGAGTTCGTCACTGTTCATGTTGGAAAAACTTAATGAATGAAAGATGCATAGGATGGGAGCAGGTAAAAGAATACTATTAGATTAGCACGTACAAGTAATTTTAAATAAGTTGTCATTGGGAACAAACTGTTTTTATTGGGTCTGCTATAATTATGGCTTATTCACAGATCTAGATCGGGCAATCGAAGTTCCTGACAGGGAATTCATAGAACTAGATCTAGACCTATCTTCTCATTCCCAGTGTTCAAGGCAAGCCCAATATTTTCATGCAAGCCGAAGTGGGGGTTGGGGGGTGAGGATGTATAAATGACAACAGAAAACTAAGTCATGACTGGGTATTGCATTTTGTCACAATTTTTTATCTGAATTACTATCCACTTTGTTGTTGTTAATTCATTTCAAGCAAATCATCCGTGGAATATGAATGTACGTTTCATCAACATGTGTATCGCCTGTTTACATCGTACACTCCCCAACATGTATAGTGCAGGAATAGAAGAATAAATAAGATGGGCGCCCAGCATCCCCTGATCTATTTTTAGTGACCTATGACAATGGGCCATCTGATCACACACTGTCCCCGTGGTGTTCTGCGTTATCCATTAACGGGAACTCTTTGACCGACTTTCTTGCTATGCCTGTTTTGACATGTGGTCGGGAAATATTTGCAAATGCTACGTAAACAGTACAAAATGTGAATATTTCAAATTTTAAGGCATCAAAGGAGAAGTACTGAACTCTTATACTGTCGACTTTGAAAGTTGTGCTCTCCGCAGTCTGCGAAATACATGAGACTGAAACAAAGCCACACAAATACAACCACTTACACTAAAGATAGAAACTTTAACGTCTGCATACCATTACTGATCTATTTTCTGATTGGCTACCAGGTTTCATTCACATTGGTTAAGAAACAAGTCATAAAAGCAATTGAAAGAGTGAAACCGTGACCTGTTTTCTGTCCAAAAATAGACCCGCTAGCGGTGATCAAAATCAGGCCCATGGCAGCGCAGCCGAAAAGCATTGCTAGGTTACAGAATATGTTCTTTTTTATTTACAAGAGGTAGAAAAATCTCAATGGAATACATTATCTGAGAAACATTCCCAACTTACTAAACTGGGCCAAGTTATTATGTAACTATTGGTTTCCTAATGTGAAATAAATGTCCTTCCTTAGGAAATTATTTCACAGTACATGACATACCTGCAATGATTCTAAAGCATTTCTTGAAAAGTCCAATGTTTTCAGACGTGAGAACTTCCGCAGGGATGTTCCAATTGATACAATCTTTTCATGGTATGTTCCAGGCAAGGACAGGGATTTTATGTCCTCTGGAAAGATGGGAAAGATATTATCATCAATGCAGCAGTAAAGTTATCACATATACAAAAGTTTGAAAAGTCATAAGACTAAATAAATAATCCTTTCAAGGCTTAAATGAAAACAACAGCACAAACAAATATGTATGGAGAGAGAGGAAAATAAGAAGTGGGTGACAATAAGGTGGGGCAGATAAATAAGAATGAAAGAGAATGGGAATAGGGATAGAGAGACACAACTATATATCATGGCATTATCACTGCCCATTTGTATTATTAAATTTAGAGTCCTGTATACATAAAGAAGCAGTAGATTTATCTCAGTTTGAGTTCTGTAACTGTGTAACTGTCTTGCAGGATCAAAAGTGACAGGGAGACAGGGTCATATGAGTAGTCAGCTTAAAAAGATTATACTCTGACAACCATGGTGTTTCATTGCTTTGTCTAAGTAACTGCAGTACAGATACTGAGAGAATGCTTTGTGTAATAGTAATCTTAAACATTGTCCATCTGATAATTATGTGACATTGATAAATAGCGACAGACATCAAATGCTGGCCTTAGGTACTAGCCACAAAAACCAGATTTTTGTGCCTCTTGTAAACAGTCAAGTTCATTAAAATAGATTATCAATATTGTATCGACATGCATTATTATATTCCAAACTGACTTGAACATTTTTCAAACAGCCTACATATACTTGGCTATGTCTTGAAGATTTCCTAAAAGTATATGGCCGGCGGTCCAGTGGATGTATGAAAGTGTATTAAAAAACTTGTATTTCAAGTCATTTCCTTTCAATCAGCTATATAATGGTATTTATGGCCTCCTATTACAAAACTGTACTCCAGATTATAATAATAGCAAGTCGCCATTAATGCAAAGGATATTTTTGCGTCATTGTTATAGTTCTGAAACTCTCACTTTCCCATGCTCTTAGATCTATTTAAGTTTTTTTCTTTTTTTTTTTCTTTCATTCTCAGTATTTGCATCATTGATAACATCCATCTGATACTCTGCTAAAGTACTTGATATTTTCTCATAAATGATTTTCCGTCACTTAATTGCAGTTAAGATAGATCTAGATCTACACTCTAGATCTAGATTTATAGCTTTATGCCAAGTCAATCTGCCTGAATAAACTTTATAGTGATACTTTGTATTTACATAGCCTTCACAAATCGAAATTTTGGTGAAGGCACGGCTTCTCCGAACTGAGAGAAAAGTTCTGCTACATCGTGTTCCAACACGCTCTCGGAATAGAACACTGAGGTTACAGAACTGCTGACAGGAATGATAGCACTGCAGATGAACCACAATACCAGCTCTATGCTTGTTAAGACAGTCTGCATATCATAAGCAACTGACAGAAGAACTGCTTCCGTACTCAATACTGTCGGCATATACTCACATTTTAATTCAGTAAATTGCTTACCGAGGTTCTCGTGGGTCAGTTTCACCCGATTGCGTATCAAGCCTTCAGTCAAAGTGAGCGCCATTTTGTTCCTTGCCAACAACCCAAGCGCAAATGCGTCGTTTACCTTCAACCAATAAGATTTACCAAAATCACCTGAGACGAATGAAGATACCAATACTGTATGGGTTCCCTTCTCCCCC
>JBCEWB010000020.1:2781786-2799087 GCA_039654565.1 Peronia peronii
AAATGCGGGTTTTCGATCTTCGTGTCCTTCCATCCCCCGATGCAGGATCCGCGAGTCGATCCCGGTCCGTTTTCTCCATGAGCAGACGCCAAACCACAGAGCCACTGCGCCCCCTAACCTTGATCCTGCTGCTCGCCGTTTCCTAATACAGTAATACATGTATCGGGATGTGCTCTATGTCACGTGTCATCGAGTCTCTTGAATTGGATCCCGCATATTTACAAATGCTTATGAAATATACTTACACGTAGACAATATCTTGATTTTCTGACAATTAATTAAACCTTTCAAGCTCCTGAGGGTGGTTATCTCGAAAAATTAATGATGGTTATGGCAACCAACTTAGTGTCCACACGGTCTACAGAAATGTCAACAATTATAGCAGGCCTACTAGTAGCCTGTCTGAGAAATTACTATTCACAATCAAAGCTACATTTGATCAACAGTGGTACACAATATAATATCTAAAACATTTTTCCCCCACTTATCACAAGTGTTCTTTCTTCTTTCTCTCTTTCTTTTGTTTTTCCCTTCGTTCGTTCTGGGCAAAAAAGATTCGATATGAGAAACGAAGCAAAATGCAACCAGTCCACTGAAATGTCTGCATTCAGTTAATGCTTGCAACAGAGCTCTACTGTTCGTCCTATGATTATGATGTGGGAATATTAATACTTTCACTGACCTAATTAGGCTTGAAAATATGAACAGAAATTTACTTGAATATTGTTATCTTCCTCCGTCGACAAACCTGGCTCATCTACGCTAATTAGGCATTGCACGCAATGCATTATGTTTTCTTTGGAGGTATGAAATGAAAAAGTTAAGGGTGATACTGATGGTGATAAACTAATGGAACATGTTTATCTAGCCCCTAACTTCACTCCCCGTCCTCCGCCCAGTTACATGTATTGTAGGCTACAGAAAACATTGCTCCTCCCCCTCCCCCCACAAAATGAAAGATGGGGGGGGGGGGGGGGGGGAGACTGACAGCTTGACCAGTGACAAGCCGCATCGATTTTTCCCCTACTTCGCGGAACGGGCTAGTTATTTTTAGCGATGACCTGTTAAGTTTCCCCCAAACCTGTCTTGTGAAGACTTTCTATGCTGGAGAACAGTGATGGTGACGAAAAATGAAAGAATTATATGTTAAACATAATCCGAAATTCTAATGTCCAGAAGTTCGAGTACGAGGACACAAAACAATAGGAGAGGAATAGATCTTGTCACAGTAAGACTAGTAAGAGATTGTCGGCTTCCAGTTCTCGGTACAAAGATGTCTGATCTGATCAGAGCACGTGCATACCAGTAAGTAACAGAGTATGAATGGACTGTGTTATTACTGACATATTTTCAGGATCCCAGTACAGTTCAGTGACTGTTGATGGTTGTCTGATGCAGCAACAACAAAGACAGATTAGAAAGAAATACAAGTTGTTAAATTCGCATGCCACACCGGCGTGGTTGTCCCTCCTTCTCGATCTACTCCTAGAGATCTAGAGTAGAACTGTCACGAACAGAAGAAACATTGTCGTCCTCTGGTCTACGAGACCAATCTCGAGAGCTCGGTAACAATCTACATTGCGACAGCATTTAGAAATGTGGATGCTCATAATTTTTTCAAGTACGTTCAAAATTTCCTTGCATTTTCAAATGCATTTCATCGCCTTAAAGCGTTAACTGCTGCAACGCTTGAACCGGTAAAATCCAGCATCTATCATCTTAGCCTCGATCTGGTTGTAAGGCCTTGAGCAAGTTGCCTAAAATATTGTTTTCTGAGCCCAACGATTGGTTGTCGGCTTCATCGATCCTAAAATAGTTGTGACGTTTGCCGGCAGTATATAAACCTGTGGGGGATGCCCGCCGAGCCTGTCGTTGCCTTAGCTCTCAAGCTGCGAGGTTCGTCTTGGTTGTACTGTGAGCGACCGGCGATACTGTACGCCATAAGTCACGGATCGTGAAATTGTATTGACTTGCCTAGCTCCGGTCATTTTGAGTGAACCACTTTCCTATACTAGGATTAAAGTGTTTTACCGTTTTTGTCCAGCAATTTACTGTGATTCCACGAACTGTTGACTGCGGTCGGACGGTAAGCAAGTGTGCGGCCTTCACAATCAGTGACCTAGTCCCAGGGAGCAAGGCAACCACCAGGCTCAAATTCACGTTGAACCTTTTTTTTTTTTTGCGGCAAACTAGGTCTCTAAAGAACAGCAAACGACCATGGATGAGCTGGCGGAAAGTTATATTGAGAGCTTCGACCTTTTCATGGATGGACACGACTTGCATCAACTGCACAACTCGATGGTGAAGTCTGAGCTCGGCCTTTGCAGTGGTGCGGCAACCCCCCAGCCGCAGCAGGCTTGCTCCATGGCTGGAGTCACGGGTCAGGTCACCGGGCAGCTGCCCGAAAGCCCGACATTGTCAGCTGTTGCTGGTGGTATTGTTTTCAGTAGCAGCCACAGTTCACCGGTCAATTCAATCCCCCCCTCTCCAACCACCCCTTTACCCTCTTCTCAGACATCCCTCCCATCCCCAACAAGATCATTATCCAGTTTTGGCAGCACTTTTGGTGATCGTGGATATTTCGAGGATTGGTTTTTGAAATTAGGATCTCAGTGTTCTTCTGAAGGGGGAAGCAGTTCTCCTAGCAAACAAGATGTGAAACCAAATCCACTAGATGAATTGTTGCGGTCATTGGAACCTTCCAATGTGCATCAGAACCCAGTCTCTCCAAGTGTGAAATCTGAAACTCAAGATCTCTCAGGCCGCTGCAACAATGAATTTGATTTAGATTATGATGAAGATAATGAACTTGATGTTGAAGACGATAGCAAGAGCATAGCAAGCAGCTCCATTGCTTCGAGCAAGAGATCCAGACGTTCGACTCGGTCACCAGGACTTCCATTGTCCCCAGAAAGTTCTGTCATTGATGATGATGATTTAGTTTCACTGCCTGTACGAGAACTCAATCGGCGACTTCAAGGATGCCCAAAAAGTGAAGTGCAAAGGCTCAAACAGAAACGACGCACTTTGAAAAATAGGGGTTATGCTCAAAATTGTCGCTCTAAGCGAATGCAGCAGAAAAGTGAACTTGAAACCACCAATAAAGCTTTATTGAGGCAAATTTCAGAGTTAAAACGTCAGCTGAGTGTTTCAGTGCGGGAGCGTGAGTTCTACAGGCAGCGCTGTGACCTGCTTAAATCAGAATTGTTACGCTCTGGCATGACAAGTCTTCACAAGGAACCAGAGTTTGCTGACCTGGTAGCTAAAATTAAGGATGAAGACTTTACAGCAAATACAAAGGCAGCCCAATCTGGCGTTGAAAATTTTCTGATGTGAGCATCACTTCGAGAGCAGCTTTTCAAGTCAGACAAGAGCAGACTATTTATTATACACTAGCCCTTTTCATCAGATTGAATTTGAAATGGATAGTTTAAGGTGACAATTTGTGAGATTGGAGATATTAGTCTATTAAAAGTTTTACCATCTGTATCTGTGATTTTAGGATTTTATAAGTTAATAAATGACTTTATCAGAGTGCTTGAATGAAGATGTATTGTTTCTTCCTTTTAGAACAGAAAGTTTTTGAAGGGTGAAAATGAATATGATTTCAAAGAATTAAGAATTACATTAGACTAGTGAGAACCCAATGGAACAGCAAAAGAGTAGCCAGGTTTTTGTAAGCACTTTGTCATAGTATTGAATTTTTTTTTTTTTTTAATTTACATCACAGTTCGAGCAGCACTATTTTTGTATGAGCGTTATTTAAAGTGTCCTCATCATAAACCATTTAATTCTGTTTTTAATTGTACAAGTACTTTTGCATTTATGATTTTCTCTTTTAAAGAGGCAGCAAACAAATTTTCCTTGATTTCACAGCTAAGGCTGCTCATGAATGAAAAGCAGTAGCCTACTCCAGAGGCATATTTGATGTGCATGTCTTTTTACTTTGACTATAATCTTTGGTCAGAAGCAACAATCTGCCCATGTTGTTTTTTTGTCGGATTTAATAATATGATTGCAGCCCATCCCCAGATTTTATGGCAGTATACGTTATGTCAGATGTGAACAGTCATGTTCATATTGAATTTACTGACAGAATAATATTCTAATGAACAATTGTCTTCATTCTGAGAAATTGGTCCCATTCTGTCACGACTTCTTTTTCAGCTGTTTTTTTGAGACTGTTATGCTTAACAAAAAAAAAAAAAAACACTGTAAAGTCTTTCTTCAAACAGTACCCATTCATCTTTTTGTACAGAAGAAACATTTGTCTTATCAACTTGTCACATGTGATATACAGTTGTTTTGATTGAGAATTCATTCTCATAAATATTGTTTGAAATAATCATACTCTTTTGCTTTCAGAATTATCAGGGTGTTTTAACATTGATGTGTTTCAAACTTAGTGTTATGATCATGAGATGATGAAGTCCATAGCTTGGTTCTTTGTCTTTATGTTACTGTTTACATCATAAAATACTCTGTGATAGTTTCTTTGCTGATTATGGAAGGGGCTGGTCACCGGTTGATGAAATTAAAAACTGTTCCTCTATTATTTCCAGAGTCAGTCAGTTTCAGTTTGCTCATCATGGAAGCAAAATTGGATTGCATGGCTTTAATTATTTTTTGTGCATGTGTGGGAGAAAATTACCATAATAATGCCAGAGGTTGTTAAATTGGTTCAAATGTACTGTACCTTGATAACAATCATGACCAGAGTGTTGGTCTGTTGATAATTTGAGCTGTACCCCTTTCATCGTAAATGGACGTGCCCAAAAAGCTATGATGATCTTAGTTTGTTTTTTTTTTTGTTGGTTTTTTTTCTTTCAGTGCGTCTTCAGAAATATACAATGTACTGTACATTTTGCACATCATAATTTGTTTACATTTCCTTGTAGAATAGTAGAAATTTATTCTGGAAAAGAAAATCATCATTACACATGATTGCCAATGCAGCCTTGACAGAGTAAGAGAGCTTAGATTAGAGAAATAACCAAAAAAGCCAAGCCCATTGATCTTTTTTTCATTCAGAACATTGTCTCTCTTTATAAGAATGTTTCCTGAATGGTTCTCCCTGAAGGCTTGGAAGTGATTGTGACTGAAAAGTTTGAGACAGCAGAAATGGTTTCAAATCTTCATGTGTCCTTACTGTCAAGAACCATTTCTGTTTTCATTATGTTTTATTTGAAGATTGAAATACAATTCAACTCAATCTTTTTTTTACTTTATGCCACATGTCTTTAGAATTTGAGACTTTTTTTTTGTAAATTATTTTTTATTTTTACTTTCTCTTCACTCTTACGTAATTTTTCTGAAAACAAACCAGAGTTATTCTTTCTGCAGTGATAGGACTGACTATCTGTGATATGTAAAAGCAAAACCTGTTGTTCAATAGGAGGCCATATAGCCAGTTGAGAATTACAAGTACATTCAAGAATCTACTAAGATTCAGAACTACAGAGACTTCCTGTGTCAGTTGCCAGCTGAGTGTATGATTATGATACAAAATCTATACAGTCCAGTTGCATGACAACCTGAGACTATATCATGTTTTCCTTACTTCTGCAGTTCTCATCTCATACCATTTTTATCATAGATCATTTTACACAGCACTGGAAATCTGGATTTTGTTACCAGTATAATAATTACATGTACATTGTTCGAGTCTAAATCCTGGTGATCTGTCTGATATCGCATGTGTACATACATGTAGATGATTTTGTGAATACTTGTATCGCATTTTCAGTGTTGTAAAACTGTCTGGCAGCTATCAACTTGTGAAGCATATTGGCTGCTCTTACCTCACCAGTAGCAAACAGTCCACTGTATCTTGTTTTAATCACATCAGAGGCTTCATGAGAACTCTGTTCACAGCACACAATTGCAACTTCTTTGTCTCTTTGTTTTCCAGCAACTGCCCTGTAGATTGTGTTAATGATTATAAATGTATATATATGTAGTATTTTCCAACTACCTCTGAAGATGTCTTCACTGAATTCATGAACAGATTAAATATAAAACTTAAGTTAGTTTGTATGAAGTTTGAATAAAGTCTGTAACATTTCTCAAAATTTGTCTAGTTATTAGTATAGTTCATTGATTCAAAATAGTCACAAGAGGAGATGTAAATCTAGTTGTAAGATTTTAATTTTTTTTATCATAAAGATTTAAGAGGGCTGTGTAAGCCATCTGTTATGTATTTTATTGTATTTGAAATTCAGTCCTCTTATGAAATTATTGTTTCATAAGAAATGCATAGTTCTGTATGAATTATTGTTATTATTATTATTTTTTTATTCTGCTGAACAGCTTCCGTTCAGCTTGTTTGGGAGTGTTCTAGTTATGTTCACAGCTAGCCAAAAAGTTTTATTACTGGTACTTTCAAGGTCAGTGATACTAGCATGCATTTTAAACGGTATATAGTTAGGTATCACTTAAAAAGTTGGATGTTTTATGATTATATTTTTTTGATGAACTTGTAGAATGAAATTTCATTTAGTTGTTGAAACTGAGGATGCGATTTTGCATGATTGTGCCTCTGATGGAATAGGTGAGATGAAATATCCAAAGGGCACAAAATTGCTTAAATTAGTAGTTAAAACTATGAATCAAACCTTTTTTAGATCTCTTTCCCACGCCTCTACATCTTATTGTCTTTTATTTTCCTCTCCAGTGGTATGTTGTCACACACAATTTATGTCAGTGGACCTGGATTATGACTATGAAGTTTCATTCATCCAATCATATTGAATTTTTTTCCCCAAAAATATTGTTGCATTGCTTGGATCTCATCTCTTTGAATCCCCCTTTAGTTTGTGGTCAGACATTGGTATTTGTAATGTGGAACTACGTATGTGTACATCTTGTCACCAGTTTAGTATTTTTCAAGACAGTGTGTTTTTTGGGGTTTTTTTTGTTGTTGTTGTTTGTTTTTTTTTTCGTTCATGAGAACATGAAGTCTTTGATTGATAGGTTTTACCTGCAAATTGTAGGTTGTAAAAATTTTTAACCTGTTTGAACTTGGCACCTTTTGAACATGCATTTTTATTGAAACTCAGTCTAGGGAGGAGAGATAGCACTATTTTATTCAAACTGCATGCTGTTGGTCATGCACAATTCAATTTTCCAAGTAAAAATGGACAGATTTTAGCTGAAAGTTATGACTCATTCTACTGGCCGTGAAACTTGTGAGACGTTTGAACGTTTATAAATAAATTTATATTAAAGATGGAAACTATTGTGATAGACCATTTACAGAAATGAAGTGACTTTTGCTATCCGTATACAAGGCTCAGTTTTAAGATGTCATACATGAAGCACTTTGCAGAAATGATATTCATGTATATGAAGGGAAAGAGGATGAATATTCACTCAGAAATGAATATTTTAGCATAAATTTTATTCAGCTAGTTACATGTGTATTGTTTACAAATGACCAGGCTATTTGACATGAAATATTTGCTTGGTTATTGTAGAACTGATTTTGGGTTAAAAACAGATTTCCATTTTTGAAGAAATAGAAAGCATTAGAGCATAAATCTCTTCAATTTGACCTCAGTTTAGATAAGAACACTTATTGATATATCTGGCATGTGACTATTGCAAGAGAAATTTTTAATATTCATCACTATGTGACATTATATTTGTTATGGAAAATAATCTTTATGTTATGAAATGGTCAAGTGCATTTCCATGGCAGGTATTGTTTGTTTTGAATGCAAATGGCTGTACTGTTGTGCTTTTCACACCCAAAGAAACATTTTAACACGTGTCACATCTTTACGATTTACATAAATATATATTTTGTTGCCATTTTTTTTTCTTTCTCGCTCTCACTATGTGTTTTGTTTTTGTTCTTTTGTCACATTGTATATCTGATGTATTCAGTTATTTTCCTCCTAACTCCCTACCACCCTTCCCTTTTTTTTTTTTTTTATATAAAGTCTCGAATTCATTTTGAACAAAAAAAAAAGAAAAAAGTACCTCTTTAATACATTTATTGCATACACATAGACAAACACACACAGAACTACAGCCCAGTGTACATGGTATGTAATTGTGATATGCTTTACTGTGCCTTGTGGCCTCTCAAAAGGACATCAAATAGGCAACAGTGAAAAGTTGATTTTAGAATGTAATGTGTACAGTTTGTATAATATATAAAATTCTATATTAAATACATTGTGTATCACTATAACACTTGTTATCTTGTTTGTTAGATTTTTTTTAAGCTTTTCAGTTTGAAAGCAAGAACCATTTTTCATTTCTTTAAAAGATATACTGGAAAACTCAAAAAAATATGTTTCATTGAGTTATTTCATGCTATATGTAATGAGCATGGATCTTCTACTATATCTTTTATCCATCTTTTTATGTTGCTTTCTTTCTTGAAGTAAATAAAATAACCTGATGGAGCAAAACCAGTGTCTGTCAGTGTCTTGAATATGTTGTGAAACTTGTTTTCTCACAAAAGGTATGCAGCAAATTACTTGTCTTGTTAAATCAAGGTGATGGAGAACCATGAGTTATTGGGCTCATTCGAAAAATGGAAGCAAGAATTCATCCAACCTCGGCAAAACTTCGTTTTTACGTACAGAACTCAAATGTAGGGGATTTCTTTTCCTGTCTTTTCTTTCTTTTACTTCCATTTTCCATATCTCTCTCTCTCTCTCTCTCTCTCTCTCTCGCTTTCTCTAAGTCTGGCTATTAAGTACAGCACTCAAGCGACAGAACTTCCAAGTCAATGTACTTCAACACCCTGAAATAAAACAAAAAATAGTCTAGGTTGATCCCGATGCTCCTCCCCCTCCGTCCTCAGAGAACTTACATAAGTTAACAACACAGGTTCGTATCACAACTTGAAGGAAGGACATTAACAAGATTATATTTAGGCTTCCGCCCTCAGAGAACTTGCACAAGTTAACAGCACAGGTCCGGATCACAACTTGAAGGAAGGACATCAACAAGATCATATTTAGGCCACGTTTTAATATTGCCCATCAATGAAACTACCACTCTCATCATTGAACCAGCCAAATACTGTACATGCATGTAGGCTACATGTAAAGATCATAGATCTGTGATAGCATTTTGCGAAACCGGCAGTCGTCACACGAATGAACGTTGGCACATGAATGAATAGAATTGCTTATCTGGGAGGCTTAACTAAAGAGGAAAAGCGGGGAGGGGGTGTCGCTGTGGCCATGTTATTTGGCGTCTGCTCCGTGGTAAATAATTCACGTCGTGGGTGGTGGGTTCGACTTTGCATATTCTGTTATCGGGGGACAGGGAGGATATGAAGATTGAAACTTGAATTTTTTCAGTGACTCAACGGTCCCCTGGCTTCTAGCCTTCTCAGACTATATTTCAGATGTCCCGTGTGTATGCTGCACATGTGTTAAGGGAATGAATCATCGGCAGTTAAAAATCGGATGAAAAGCAGGCGGAGACGGCGCTGTCCGGGCAAAATCTCAGAATTCAAATTTCTTTCCACAAAAATTCATCAGGGCAACTACTTAAAGCCGAGATAGATCTAGATTTAATCCTACTTTCTTAGGATTGAAAGGCTTCAGAAAAAAAAAAATCCAACTATATACGCAGGGGCCGAGTTTGGGGTGGATGGAAAAGGAAGAGAGGAGCCGGGCTCTGACTCGGATTCATATCACCAGGAAGTGCGCAGTGTGGGCCTAGAGTGTTTTACTGTTTATCTTACTAAACTAAAAAGGACGTGTACTACATGTCTTATTTGTCACACTTCACTGTCGTATCAATATGATTGTATTCTGAGGGTGTATAGATGTTTTATGGCAACTGAAATAAAATAAAATGAGAAGAAATTCGAAGCTGGACTTCACACTATATAAATGTTCAGTCATACATATATGTACTAGTACTATAGATACGACACACGTATTAAATTGATGCGTGGTATAAAAAATGACAGGAATGAGTAAACATCTGAAGTTCAAAAGATGTGAATTCATAGAAGTGAGATGGCTCAAAATAAATGGTTGCAGATGTACACGTATGTAGGTCTGCCCGAGAGATGGAGGGCATCACTATATATTCTTTATAATTTTCATTCTTTTAATATTAAGAAAAAAAATCAATGCATTTAAAGAATCCATCTCTCGCATTTTTCTGCATGCTACTACATGTACAATTTTGCAGCAAGCTATTGTGATCACCAATGCTGATGTTTAAAACATGGTTCATGTACAGTTGGACTTCTTTAATGGTAAACAACTTTAGTAGAGATCAAGTACAGAAGTGAGTGACAATATAATCTGTAGCCCTTTTCTAGGCAAATGTCTATGTGCGCAGTATCTTCAAGTCCATTTTCATTCATTGAAAGCTTCTAGGGGGAACAAAAAAGGGGAGGGGGAGCATGAATGAGTCCTCCGTAAGTAGAATTTAGATAAGTGTAGGGACATGTACTTTGGGGTTTTCTGTGAGGTCGTTTCTTCCTGAGCCATTTATCACGACTGAGCGTGATTGTGATCTGTATTAACTCTGTCCCGAAGTCAAACGGTCACAGTACGCTGTACCAGATGTCTACCGGTGAAAGTCTCTTTCGGTAACTTAATGGAAAAGTAGGATCGAAAGATTAACATCAATGATTCTGCAGTTATTATAGAATTAATTGTTGTTTCGTCGTTTCCATTATGTAATTTACTGCATGACAAAAAGAGGAATGATATAAATTTGACTTCTCTAGCGGGTTTTGAACCCATATATTATGATATATCATTCCAGTTCATTGTGATATGGCATTGTTAGCTAAATCTCCACCTGAGATGTTGAGTCTTGAGTTAATTCTACCAACCAAATTGCATTGATTAGACACATGATAGATCTAGTTGTTCCCCTACATTGCTTTCAGTGCAATAATCATTTAAAACTAGAAGGCGACCTAAACCAGCACTATATGTACTAAGAATTAGAAGCAAAGGAGATTCATGCTCTTTCATTTCATCATTCTAATTATGTGTAAAGTGCGCCTATAAATTGATGCTCTTCTAGACAGCCACGCATAGCCACATCTATCGGTTCATTGGTTCAAATGAAATCAGTGCACTTGACAGCAGTTCTATGATTAATTTGAAATTGAGAAGAAGCTGGAAAACATTTGCTTATGTTTATGCGTATGTTTACTCATGTGCTTATCAATTATCATTTCCTTAAAGCAATTGCTTAACAAGACTTGACATTAAAAGAGGGAGATGGAGTGGGGGAGGGTGCGGGTATGGGTGGGTATCACTATAGTTATAACCCATGCCTATCGTCTCTTGACAATGTTCATTCTTCTTGCCCATTGGATGGGCTATTGTCTGCACATCTGTCTGTCTGTGTCTAATTTGTCTGTCTCTTTAAAATTCTAATAAGAAAATAATGCTCCATTCTAGCATGGATTTGCGGGATCTCGACCCAATTACGGTGTGTGAGCCTTCTTGAATGAGAGGGAATAATACAGATCTACTGTATAAATATTGCAGAGGTCCTTTGTATATGATACGCAATGAAAGAACTAAATAAATGCACATAAAGATCGGATAAATAGTAAGCGGAGACATCACTGTTCGGGCGAAATTTCCGATTTCCAAATTTCTACCCATAAAAATTTCCTCTCATCAAACTGGGCACGCACTGCTTAAAGCCGAGCTAATTCTATTTTCATGGATTAAAAGGATACATAATTCTTATCTTATTAAAATTAAAAAGAACGAGTGTGGCGTTGATGCATTTAAACCGCTTAGAACTGACGAGAACGACCGGTGAATGACAGAACGCGATGAATGAAACAGCCCCAACAATTAGACTATTGAGACAGCCATAGCCACAAGACCCCTTTCTTTTCATCTCTCTCTCTCTCTCTCTCTTCCAAGGCAGAGCTTCACCTTGTTTTTCTACAGACCTGGGTGCGAAGTAGAACACATTGGTTTGCTGCTTGGCTCGAATACTTTGTATGATCGATATTACCGATACTTTCTGGCTATGCGCAGGGAAATCACCTTTTAGACATCTCTTCACCACACCAACCCCTCTCCCAAACCGCTTTCCATAAGAGCCTCTGGTTTGGCTTACAATGAATTACCATGTACATTATTAATCTGAACGGCATTGGTGCAGAGTGAAAATTGATGAAAATAAACTGATTTCAAGGTGAAACCAGAGATCTTATTGTGAAACGTAAGGGTGATATTATCGATTCCATTTTCCTCAGGGTATAGTATCGCCCACCTATATCACATTCAGTCGGCGGAAACGAAGCTGTTGTCAAAAGAAGCTAACCCTACTGGTGTAACCTGTTGCCCCAACACGTCTGCGGAGGATCATGTGCTAGTGTGCTGTGTACACCAGAGCGTGTATACTGGCCTGTGCTGCAGGGTATGAGAAAGAACCATATCGGTGAAGGATGGGGTGCGGTGCCAGGCTTAGAAGTAGAAGGGCGGGTGAATGAAGCATACAGTTCACGCCTGCATGTGTAGATCTAGATCTGGTGTTTTGTATTACATTGTTATTGGGTAATTACAGCCTTTTTATAATCATAATTATTGCATTGAGCACCTGGAGTCTTGTGTGCTCGTGACTATGACAATCTTCTCGAATATTAAGGACCAGTAGATCAAATAATAATGATGTCCAATATATAAGGCCTACATACGTGCTATAACCTAGAAGCTGCAAAACCATTTTGTACTATTGATTCAATGATTATCATAATCTGTGAACATGATGGAATGCCACCCAATATAATTGAAAATCTAGTTGTTTGGCACGATAGATCAGTGCCAGGTTAACTTAAACTTGTGAACAAAATCTTGCTTTATCAGTTTACATCTACATTTTTTGTAACACCGAGCATTCTTAAATAATAATTTATGTAGGCCTCGTAGTAATAAAATAGTGACATTAACACTATTATTATTATTTATTATATATATAATTACAATAACTATTACTATTATTGTTATTATCAATAGGAAGAAAAATGACAGAACAGTCAACTACATGTAGATAACAAGAATAACACTTTTACGTCATGACCATAGACATATTAGTACATGTACACCACATGACAAAGTGCGGCTAAAATATATATATATATAAAGTGTCACGTTTTTGTGAAAAGCTTAAGTTTATAATTAATATTTTCATTTCGAGATTGCAACTTAAAGTGGTATAACGACCTAGGCATCATTGGTGGATCAAAAGCCTTTTACACATTATCATTATGTATCAGGGTTGAAGAATCACAGAACAGAAGCAGCCTTCCAAAACTGTTCCATTTAATAATCCTTGCAAGCAGTGGAATTCTGGAGGGGTGTAAAGAAAAGCAGGGGTGGGTGGGTGTTATGAGCTACTGATAGTTGAAGCACAGCTGTTGATTGCATGTTATACTATGTTGACTCCCACAGCTGTCACTTACATAATATGGGGCTGAAGCACATGAAAAAACGCTGGTGTTAAGTGGGACTCATCTTTACTTACACCTGATTCTGGAATTCCAGGAATACATGCAGTTTTGTAAAATGATTGCATTCTCAGATTATACTAAAAGTTAACTTGTCCTGATCATTTTGTTAAATGTTCATAAATCATCTAGTGACTTGTTTCATTCATGGACCATTGATATGTTGTTCCAGAATTAAATTGTCCTATCTACAACATAAAACTGTTGTAGTTAAGATAACTTAATTCTCAGGCAATGATGTGTTGATGTTACCCACTTAATTGTTAACTCTGCTCTGTGTCACAGACTCAGTGTCACTCAGCCTCTCACATTCATCCTCAGGGTACTGATAGTAGTGGTAGTGGTATTGTGTCTTGGTGAAATATTGAGGTGAAAACATTTCTTTTATCAAATTAATCTCTTGCCGTATTTGCTGTTTAGAATTAAATCTACATGTAAGTGTAAGAAAAGCCCTTGGAACACCACCGCAGAAAAGAAAACAAAGCGGAAAAAAAAAAAAGGAACAAAACAAGTGCCATTAGTGTACATGTACTACTGTATCTCTTTGTCCTTTCTGCACATCCACTGACTCCTCTTTCTACGACATCATATGGACTAGACGTTAGTACTGCCAAATAAGACACCAAACCAATCACCCTCGCTACAGGCATGCATGTACATGCAGTTTGAGGTGAGCATGAGAAGGAGGTAGGTTAGCTTGGGAGAGCTAACAATAACAGGCCCACCTCACAGTCACACTAGTCACAGTTTAGATTTCAGAGCTGTCCTGTTTGCAGCAAAGTCAGTTTGTTAGTTAATTTAATACAAAGATCAAACTTGGCTGCTTAGAATAATGTCCCGTATTCCAGGGCGGCTTGTTAATAAAAATGTGAGTTTTCTTGACAATGGTAAAAAAGAAATTTGGATAACACCAGTAACACCGTATAGGCATGGCTGTACATCAAATGTAAGCTTAATAATCTCTATAATTACTCCCATGCACCACACATAGCAGAAAGGAGGCTCGAATGAACCAAAAAATATGGTCACTGTGAACTTTCTCAGCCACTGGTAGTTCAGCGAGCGTTCCTTTTGCTGCAGGGTAGATCTAAACACGTGCAGGGATGCAGGCGTGACCCAGCCATGATGCAATAGTGGGCACGGTGCCTCTTCCTCTTGCATCAACTTTCAACACAGGACGCGATCAACTCTTCAATAATAGCCCACATACACGCACATGGAGAGCATGAGATGAAAAGTAAATCGCCACATTTCAGACTGAGAAGGTAAACGTAATAGTACTAATACAGAGTTTCCTGCATAGAAAATGGCATCTGGACCAAGATATTGCGGAAAGGAAGAAACAGGGAAATTCAGAGAAAAACTGAAAGAAGAGGTGGTGCAGGCGAAAAATATCAACCAATCGTTGCATGTGTATATAAATTGGATTGGGTACTTCAGAGCTAAATTACGACTAGTCTAGTTTTTACCAAAGTGGGGGTGAATGGCTGGGCTGATGTTGACTCAGATAACAGTACGCAGTCTATAAAGCCATGCGTTAGTTTTTTGCCCTTCACAGTGCTTTAACCTACAAAATGTACTGGTCCGATGATATTGTCAGAGATTTGCAGAATCATACTTTAGGCTGAAATTCATTTGAAACACATTACAATGTAGGAATAGGATGTCATTTTTATTAATAAATTGGATCCTTTGGGCACAAATTGTCATTTTTCCTACTATAATTATGTCATCATAGAAGACTGGACTCATGATGTAGCTAAATGATTTTGATGTACATTATGCACAGTCTGCATCCTTTTTCTCAGTCAGTCTCATCAGTTCTATCATTCACACTCTTCTTTCAGTGGCACTGTGAGCAAAATAAATAAGAAGACAGACTGTGCAACACAGCTTCTGTTTCCCTCCACTCCAAACAAATAAAAAACACAAATAAAAAAAAACTATCGCACGTTGCCCGGCTGGGGTTTGCTGTGTGGGAGCGAGAAGCGGGTAGCCTAGATGCAGACGGTCCGACTTACCCCAGCAGATCATAAGGTGATTTCGGTCAGGAACAATTTTGATCAAGTTGATTAAGCATGGCTTCTACATTAGAATGATAAATTGTCTTGTAAGGGTTTATTCTAACTCGCCTCCCCTTCCCCCCCCCCCCCCTCCTTTTCAGCCCTCATTCCATCTCGAGTTCCAAGTACCGTCATGATGTCGATCGTTACTGAATAAAATCAATATATTTTATTAATATTGCAATGGACGAAGATGAAAGTCAAACGTTAAATTTATATGAATAAAAAAAGGAATAACAACAAAGGTAAAGAGCTGCCCTCTCCCTTTCTCTTAGTAAATGCTGTCTTCATCATATACGCATCCTACGAGCATGGGAGATCATAGTATAGTGTATACAGCACATTCGTCTTGTTAAATGTGTTATTATGAAGCTTAACAGATGCCGGCATCACCACCACTGCTCAGGTAGTTTCCCTCAGGCCTAGGGGAGCAGAGTGTAAAACTACCAAGCTCTCGCCCAATGTAGGTCCAAGTACATTAATAATTATGTAAAGGAAGTGTACATTTTCCTGCTGAAGTAGATATGCATGGAGGGTGTCGAGATGGTGTGACAGTGCTCGTGGGGATTTGGGGATTATGAATTTTACGTTCTGTTGTACTTTGCCTATGACGACACTATTTGGACAGTTCGGTGGCACAGAGGTCACCAAGACATGCTGAGAAACCGTAGTGACTTAAAATTAAATTTTGGCAACTTAATATCCACACATTTGCTTTAACATGAACTATACCGAGCTTATTTAGATTGTGCTGATTGTCAGAAACCCAGCATTTCTTCACTGCCGAGAGGAAGAAATCAACCAGAATTCAGAGGCAATCATTGTGACTATCATCTATAGAATTTTTAATAACTGACTTACTTACAAGAGATTTACGCTCATCACTCTCATCAAAGATGGATATCGCAAATAATAAATCGTAGAGGCACATTGGTACATTGGTACCAACTCTTCCACCTTTGTTGGTCTGGACAGAGATAGATGTATTTGCACCGCTCGGATACCATTCATCACTACATTTACACGTAGTAGCCTATCCCAATGCATTGTCCCAGTATTATCAATGTCATTCGTTCTCTTAAAATTATCAAATATGTTATCATCTCTAGAGTTAAAAGAAACATCACTTAC
Organism: Peronia peronii; assembly: GCA_039654565.1. Lineage (NCBI taxonomy): Eukaryota > Metazoa > Mollusca > Gastropoda > Systellommatophora > Onchidiidae > Peronia > Peronia peronii. The sequence goes on from JBCEWB010000020.1 coordinate 2,798,455, forward strand.
TATCATTACTATTGTCAACCTTTTCTGAAATGCAGGCAGTCAAAGTGATTTCTTGCCCAAATACATGTAGCTGAAATAACGACTGGAGAGTCTTCCGGGCCATTCTGAAGTTTGCACCAATATGAGCAGCGGATCGGAGACAAAATAATACACTATGTTTGCCCACTCAACGTTTTAACTTTAAGCGAGCTGTTTTCACTTTGTTGAAAAGCGCGTGAGTTGCCATCACTCAGCGAATGACGTCGTCTTTTTATTACTTTAAATTTGTTCACGTACGAGGACTGTTTGGAAAGTAATAAGAAAATTAACATGAAGTAAACATTTCTATTTGGTTCTAACTGAAACTCACACAAGAGTTGCTGTCACTCTTTGGCTACTTTTCAATATGGTCTCCTTGGAGATCGACACACTTTTGCCAGCGCTGAGCCAGAGAATATATATTCTCACTGAAGAAAATTGCGTCAAGCGATGTGAACCAATCTCGCATATCTTCAGTGAGATTGTCATCACAGTCAAACTTTCCTCCAAGATGGCGTTTCAGGGGCCAAAACAAGTGATAATCTGATGGAGCCATGTCGCGATTATTTGGGGGGGGGGGGGGGAGGGGTAAACTCCCCCCTCCCCAGTGAAGAA
>JBCEWB010000020.1:2818611-2833893 GCA_039654565.1 Peronia peronii
CATATAGTCCACAACTAAGCTCTGAATAGCAGAAAGAAAGGAAAGTTTTACTATTTATAGGACGTGGAAGTTCATTCCAGAGTACCTGTTACTGATAATCTGCTTGATCAGCAGTTTTTTTCGCGTCTTAGTGGCCATCCAATGTCCTTCCATGGCACTGGAGTTCACGATTTTGCTAGATGTGGTCATAATCAAGTGTTTTATGCAGTCTTTGTCTACATATAATCAAATAGTGATGATCCGCGATTGCATGTAGCAGCCAGGTGGAGCCAAATCCCAGTTGACAGTAGACTAGGCCTAACGTTGAATGACCATTGGTCAAACACGTTAGAATGGGTATATCCACTTGTTGATACCATTTTTATACGCAGAAAAGGCAGGGCTTTTAAGAGAAAACAAAAACTCCAAATCGCATTTTTTTAGCAAAATCCAAATTTCAGGACCCCCTCCCCCCTCCCCCCTTAAGGTTTCTTTGATTGTGAAACTGGTGCACAAGACACATTCATAACATCTTTTATATTTTGTTTTTGTTTTCTTCTGTTTGTGTTTTGTTTTTTCTTGTTGTTGTTTTTATTATTATTGTTGTTGTTGCAGTCTCGGCATTATTTGCAATTACGATTTCTTCCATAGTAAGACTAAGGGTCATGCATGCACATATTTCAAATTAAAACACATACAATAAGTCTGTGCATGATTCACACACACAGAAAAGCAGATAAAAATGCCGACTGCGACCACTCAAGGCAACATAATGAAAAGAAAAGAATCCAAATCGTACTGACTTCAGACATGGGACATAAGAATTCTACATCAGTAATGTAAGATGAATTAAGGTGACCAAATCAGAATGACGTATTATAATTCAAAACCAAAGACATGTTAAATCTCATTTCAGTTTTACTCCTCAGCTAAGCTGTACTGTTAGTTTGACATGGCATCCATTAAAATAAAAAAATCTTGTAAAGACGGCTGTGATGTGTTCCAGTATTGCTGTGGTTGACAATTGCCTTCAGAAGGAGAAACATTTATGCGTCACCTCTCGGCCCTTTAGATAATAGTGATAGTTGCAGCCGCCGCAATAGTCGTTTCTGAGAAAAGACATCTATTCATGACGTCACCAAGTGGCAGTGAATTTTATTTCATTAATATGTGAACTGGTAAACGGATGTTTTCTAAAATAAACAAAATCTAGACATAACGAATGTGCACATTACAATACATTGGCAGGGAATATCCTTTAAAATACAGACAAAAGGAAGAAGAATGAAGGAGAAAGAAGAGGATTTAGGCAGAAGAAAAAGGAAGAAAAATAAAGCAATAGCTGCAGTTTTATATGTTGATACCTGCAAAACTAGATTATGGTTTTCTTTAATGCCACTACTAATTAAAAACAATAAATACTTATGTATCAATGAAATTTGTGACAGTACAATAAAATACTCTAAATCATTCTTTCCCCTCCTGAAATTAATAGACAGGTGTAAAGATGCTATGTTTCTGTATAATCACCAAAGCTTGTAATACAAAACTTAGCTTTGAAAAACAAAAGAGCGTGAATTAAGGGGGAAATGTGATTATACTATAATGTGTGGTTGGCTAGCACATACTATACACTTCATAAAATTCACTGATACAGGAGCTCCGGAGAATTTCGATATTCATAAAGTGTCATTAGGCAGGTAGGCAGACAAACAGACAAATGATCTGTCCACACTGTCAGTAATAGAAAATCTACAGTGTCATAGATTTGAACGACGTTAGAGCACTTACTGGCAAGTGGCGCTAGGGTAAGCTGGACATAGGTTCACTGCGCAGGGCGCGAGGAAGCAGATGACACGATTACACCTCGGTGCTGTGGAATGACAAGAATGTACTTGTGTGAAAGAAGACGTTAAAAAATGTCATTATTAAATCATCCATAGTTAATTCCAATGACAGTCAGAATTAATAATCAAGAGTATGAAGTCATATTGTGCTTCAATCGTTCTTAGAAGGCTGACAGTAACACTTTTTTAATACATTGCTATCCGACCAAGCTAAAGTTGGTCGATGTAGAGTAAAATGATTTCAGCAGCACTGAAAAATTCATGAAATATGTCGTAGGATACTTCATGTCTGACTTAACAGTTTGCAGTTTCGTGAAAATAGGCTAGCAAATTTCATCCATTTTATGCTGTGGCAGTCAAAAAATAGACAGGTCATAATTATTGTTTTCGTGCAGGTCGACATACCTCAAATTCTCAACACAATCGGGATACAGGAGAGGAATATGGAGAACTGTTCTGATTAATTTCTTGCAGTCCGGCAGCTTGTTTGTTTGTTTGTGTTGGGATTTAAACCGCAGATCAACAGGATCACGTCTGTATTGTGCCAGACACGGCAAGATACGTTTGCAAGTCAAGAAAAAGAGAGAAAAGAGAGCGGGACAGAAGACAGAAGCAAAGGAAAGAGAGAGAGAAAGAGATTTCACGCCATAAACGTCGACGATGAAACTGAAATTGATGTGCTATTTGATCATCAAGATCAATGTTCAATTTCTGAATGACAACAAAATAATATTGAATCCTGAAACGAAAAGACGAGTTGTGCAGTCTGTGTGCTTGCTTGCAGAATTATCTTATCAGTTGCATATATATACATGTACGATTTTTTTTTCTGTAACCAAAAAATAGAAAATGTTTGCCACTCATGGAAATCCAAAGGTATTTTCGGACTATCCTGGAGATAGTTATTTAGACATATATTTTGTAGGGAACCACTCTCATAAAGAGTAATGAGAATAACTGAGGTCGTTTGGGATAATATGTAAATTTCAAGATCATTCTGTCACTTTACAATCATTTCAGAGAAACGTCCATGATAAGAATTCAGGTGTCGTCTCCCGAAATTAAAGAATAAATGGGTAGATGAATGAATAAATAAATAAATAAGACTAACAGGTGAAGACTTAAATGATTGTATCCTCCACTACACAAAAATTACTAATAAGATGTCTCTTTTGTGTAGATATACACACCAGCAACAGTAGAGCTCATCAAAAAAGCAGCGGCCAGCAGAAGAAAAACCAACTTCATCTTGAGTCTCAAGTAAAAGTTTGACATTCAGTTCGGACATAATCACTTCCTATCAGGATACAGCTGTTTTATATGAACATATATGGGCGCACATGACGTCAGCATTCGCACAAAGTAAGACAATATCTAACATACATTGACAAAACACTGTTTCCCTGAAAACGATGTTTCGAGAAATTCATGCTTGAGTTTGACGGATCTTTATATTAAATTATAGTGAACAAAATGCAGTTTTTTAGAGGATGGACTGATGCATTAGGTTATCTGTCATTGTTGTGGAGACATAATTATGTTTGAATAGGTGAGTAAATCCTTAAACAGTGATGAAAAGGGTGTTTTATCAGTGTGAAGTGTATGTCCCATGCTGGACTAGCTAATATAAAGGTAACTGGTGTGAAAGGAACAGCTGCATGATCCAGATTAGAAACCACAAAAAAATAGATTGCAAGTTAAATAGTGCGCAGTGTCCAGTAAAGTAGCAAGCATTATTAGTTTTTTTCAATCAAGAAAGGTTGAGAACAAGAAATCAGACAGGTTTCCGATGCAGTTCGCTTAGTAAGATTGCAACATACAGGCATAGACTATCCAGTACTGTTCCTCCTCCGTCTCTGGTCTCATTTGCCTCTCATTTGTATCATATGTAAACTATCCACAGTCTTATATTTACAGTCCAACCACATAGACTATAACACGATCAAATGACGCTTCTAGTCGAGTGTGAACATCGCTGAAACACGGGCTTTTCCAGGGGCCGATATCGGAAGCGACCATGACCTTATGATGATGACCTTCAGGCTACATTTGAAGAAGATCAAAAAGGAAGGCCACACAAGGATCAAGTTTGACCTAGAAAAGCTGAAGGATCCACAGGCAGCTGTAGCCTTCCAAGCAATGATAGGCGGAAAGTTCGCCCCGCTCACTATCGTTGACGCTGACGGCTCAGACAAGGACGTACTGATCGACACGTTCAACACAGCTGTGACGGAAACAGCCAAGGAGATCCTGGGAAAACACCGCTCAACCAAGAAAGACGCCCTGGGTCACATCTAACATCCTGGATTTGTGTCACAAGCGAGAGAGCTGAAAAACAAGAAGGGCGAGACAGAAGGAGCGAAGAAGTACAGAGCAGTCAACCAGCAAATAAAAGCATGGTAAAGGCAAAAGAGAACTGGATTAAAGATCAATGCAAGGAAATTGAAGAAAACCTGTAACAAAACAACAGCAAGAAGGCACACCAGCTTGTGAAAGAACTGACCAACACAAAGCAAGAGCGAACCACCACCATCTAGGACAAAACCGGAAAATGTCTCGCTGAAGACCAGGACATTTTGAAGAGTTGGACTGAATACTGCTCCGAGCTGTACAGTCCCAGAGCCACAGAAGACCAGAGGTACTGAACGTTCCACCAGCAACCAACAACGACAACCACCCCATCCTTCGAGAAGAAGTGGAAGCAGCTGTAAAATCACTGGAAATGGGGAAGTCAGCAGCAGTGGATAATACCCCAGCAGAGTTGGTCCAAGCAGGGGGAGAAGGAATGATCACAGCCCTCACAATCATCTGTAAAGATCTGGCAGACAAGGAAGTGGCCAACACCGTGGACCCAGTCACTGATCATCATCCTCCCCAAGAAAGGCAACCTAGAACAGTGCCAGAACTGCCTTACGATCAGAATAATAAGCCATCCCAGCAAAATCATGCTAAAGATCCTGCTAAATAGATTGAAGCCACAAGCGGAAAAGATCATCGCTGAGGAACAAGCAGGTTTTGGGCCAGGGCGCAGTACAACTGAGCAAATCTTCAACCTCAGGATACTGTGCGAGAGGTACCTCCAACATCAGCAAGACCTCTACCACGTCTTCGTGGATTTCAAGAAGGCGTTTGACCGAGTATGGCATGCAGCTTTATGGGCCACCATAAGGTTGTATAACATCAATGCCAACCTGACCCGAGTAATACAGAACCTTTACGACAAAGCCGCCAGCGCAGTCTACTTCAACAGCAACATAGGGGACTGGTTCAGAACCACCGTCGGAATGAGGCAAGGCTGTTTGCTCTCACCAACTCTCTTCAACATCTTCCTGGAAAGAATCACGACTGATGCATTTGAAGACTACAAAGGAACAGTCAACATTGGAGGTAGAGCAGTCACCAACTTACGTTTCGCCGAATATTTTCATGTCCTAGCAGGAGAAGAAGAGGAGCTAGCTAGCTCAGTGGAGCACCTTGATAAAACCTCTAAAGCCTATGATAGGCAGATCAATGCAGAAAAGACCAAACTGATGGCCAACAACACCAATGGCATCAGCACTGATATAAGAGTGGATGGCCAGAAGCTAGACACTGTCCACAGCTTTACATACCTGGGAGTAATTGTGACAGATGAGGGATCCAAACCCGAAGTATCCTCTAGGATTGCACAGGCGACAGCAGCGCTCACAAAACTGAGGTATATCTGGAACGGCCGGCATATTGCCTTCGGCTCAAAGATCAGACTGATGAGTATCTTGGTGATATCAATACTCTTATATGCATGTGAGTCGTGGACCTCCACAGCTGAGATAGAAAAGAGAATATTACAATTTACTGAGATGAGATGCTTTCGAAGACTCCTGAGCATCTCCGACAAAGATCATATCATGAATGAAGACGTACGGAACAGAGTCAGGCAAGTCGTTGCGCCTTTCGAAGACCTTTTGACCTTGGTCAAGAGATGCAGGCTCAAATGGCATGGCCACGCTATTAGATCATCATCAGGGTTTGCCAAGACATTCCCGAGGGGACACAGTGCCAGGAGGGAGAAGGAGAGATAGACAGAGGAAGAGATGGGAGGACAACATCCCAGAATGGACGGGCTTGAGGTTGAGCGATACAATCAGGGGGAGGGGGGGCAGAAAACCGAAAGGATTGGAGGATGCTGGTTGCCAGATCACCTGTGGCGCCCCAACGGTCCACAAGACTACGGGATAGGTGACAGGTGACAGTCCCATGGTTCATGAGAAATTAAATGAAACTGTGCATGCTCTTTTTTTTTAAATACTAATTGAATTCTTCAGAACAATAACTGCGTTTACTCATTCATTTGTATTTAAAATTTCCGTTTCTGTTTTATCATGAAATAATTTAATAAATGGAGAATGTGACAATTAATTTATTAATTTATCAGTAAATTTATTCATTCATTCATTCATTTACTTATTTATATATTTCTATAGTTATATATTTATTTATTTATTTATTTATTTATTATTTATATTATTTGTTTGTCTATTTTGCTTGGTTTATGTTTATTTGTTTGTTTACGTGTTGTGAGTGATCTCCTTTTTTCCTATCATAGGTTACAAGAAGGTCTCTAACAGTTCCTCCTGAAAGACATCCATCTGTTCTTTGTTTGTTGTTTTTTTTTACCTAGTCACTAATATGAATAAACGTAAATGAATACGTGTAATCGCCCAACTTCATGTCATATCATTTTCTGTACATTATCTCAGGTCATGATAGATACTATGACAGCAATGGCAAGTGCCATTTGAAAGCAGTGAATGTTTGCAGAGATTGATGCCAAATGTGCTGTTCTGAAGATAAGTATGCATTCTTTGATCTCATTCACATTTCCAATATAAATATAAACCTATAAGTAAGTTTTTTGCTCCCACCTGCAGAGGTGAAAGTTCGCCATCGGTGGTATGTCTCTCATGGAATGCCGTCTTCGACGTTCCAGGGATGATATCTCTTCTTTCTCTCTCCTTGGTCCTCGAAGTAACTGTTAATGAGGTAACCAGGGTACTCAAGAAAAAACACATCTCTTTCTTAAATAGTGAAAGTCTACAGCTAAGATTAGATAAAATAAGATAACGGCCTCACACACGCACGAGGTAATGGTCGTAAGCCTCAAGCCTCGTCTCGAGCCTGGCCTGGGGTTATTTTTTAACCCACACGCACCAACCACACCTGAGGTCTGCCTGTTTAGTTAACCACAGGGCCAACACAATATCTAAAGGGTCTTTCATGAATGCAGTGTTGACAGACAAACAAAATGATCTCTGTGGACTAATTGTCTATTCTCTGGTAATAAAAGGAGAAAAAAATGTAGCGTTAAAAACAGAACTTTCTGGTCCGAACAATGGTTTCTTGGACGAAATCTCTCAATGAACTGAGATTGTATCCAATTAAATCTCACAGCTACCTGCGTACAGAAACCTATATGGCACTGTTGAAACTTTTAACACCTTTGATTAAAAAACAGGACATATGTGACGAGCAGTTGCCCCCCCCCCCCCTCCCCCTTTGAATGTTTGACAGCCACTTTGAGGTTCCTTGCCACAGGGCGATCATATTATGAAGACTTGACGTTTTCAATTGACTTGACAATTGTAAATTGTCCTGCAAAAGACTATCTGAAGTATATACTTTATATATTATCTATAGCCCTATATCATCTCTTAGATAAGGATTTTGGAAACAGTTTGGCGTTCTACCAGGCAAACAAGAAGATGTGTACATATACGGCACTAGGATTCGAATCTTGGACTCTCTGTATCAATTTCGACACAGGATTCGGTCACTGAACATGCAGAACATTGTGAACTCGATAGCGTAGCAGATTGTCTCTGTGTCACACCTTGTATATTTAGACTAGACTTATGACGTTCCCTGTAATGATGTACCGACCTTTATTTATTATATTATAAATTCCACTGATATAAGACACAGTGCTTTGAGTTAGCCGTGCACCTCAAACCACATCTTTAGGTAAATTTAGTAACTAAATAGTAATTCTTGTCTTTGCCCACCCTGAGCTTTAACTTAGTTATCATTCTTTTACCTATGTCTTACAATCCAGCTTTGGGGTAAAAAGTCTTAATAAACTATTCTGTATCGAATATTTTCCCCCCTCTTCAAATAAACACTACGAACTTAACAACACACAAACATGAAACAAAAATAACACACGTTATTTCCAGTTCAACTTTTTCATACGGAAATAAAATTTATATAGAGATTATTTTAAAACAACAACAAAAATCCCCATTGTTGCTTTTACTCGTATTCTTTGATAACGTTCATTGTTACGAACAAAGAAACAAAAATGCAAAAATGTATGCATCCTCTTGTGCTCTTTCAGGAAGAAAAAGATCTTTGTTGGCATCTGGAGGAATTACTTCACAAAACTGGTTAACTCATTGAAAGATTTCTCCCTCTTTATCTTGTTTGAGTAATCCTTAATTTTAATTCTCCAAAGGAATTTAGTACATCTTTATAATTCAATAAATTGCCATGCCCTTTCCTTTAACCACCAGGTCGTAATTTTCACAGTAACGCTGACACAGAGACAAATTTCTGAAAGAGCATGAAACCAGCCGATTCTGCATTAGAAATGAACTACAACACATTGACACACGGCCTGGGACAAGGGCATCTCGTGTCTGTCACTTCCCTGTACTATTAGTGGGATGACTGGACAAGAATATTTTTCTTTGATTTACAGAATTTTAATGAAACATCGCACCAGGATGGTGTTTTGTATCAAATTCGTGGCAAGTTTGACACTGCTTACGAATTTGAATTCAAAAAAGCAAAAATGTTTTAAAATGATACTATTTTTCACCCCACCAGGCTCGATCGCAAAATATTCGGCACAGCCTGAATTTCTGGCCTCGAGCCGCACCTCGAGCCCGGCCTCATGAAATCGGCCACAGACGCAGCGATTTTTTAACGTTTTGGTGATCGAAGGCTAGACTCGAGGCCGGGCTCGTACGTGTGTGGGCCGCTTTACCGTATGGTGAGGCAAGATGAGAAAGGATAGAATAAGATAAGGCCAGGTATGGCAATATAAGGTAAGATAAGGTAAGGTAAGGTAAGATAAAGTAAAGTAAGGTAAAGTTAGGCAAGGCAAGGTAAGGTAAGATAAGTAAAGTAAGGTAAGGTAAAATAAGGGAAAGTAAGATAAGGTGAGAGAAGAACATAACATAAGATGATGAAATCCTATGATTGTGCGGTGACAAACTGTTCATCTAATTAAATCTAAACTTTGAAAGCGAATATCAAATGTATGATAATAACAATCTTATAGGACACAATGTGAAAAGTTATTGCAGGGCAAATTATGACACAAGAAAATTTGAATAGGAAGAACTTTCCCGATACTGGCATTGGGTATAGCAGACAGAAAGACAGACAAACAGGTAAACAGACAGACTGAAAAAGAGACAGACAGAAAAACTGAGATACAAAGAACAGATCTGCACACAGACAGACAAAGAGATAAACAGAGACATAGATAGACGAAACAGGTAGATAGACTTGACAGATAGAGACTCAGGGTTTTTTTAAATTATACACCTGGAACTGCTCATCACTAATGGTTATCTACTGAATTTTTTTTAAATGTTTCCCATCAAGTCAATGTTTCTTACTCGATGTTCAAACCAAGAAGTGAGGCAAACTTACGGCCGAGGCAAGGCCAAGGCCATGGGTCGATGGAATTTCCCAGGATATTGGTGAATTCTATTCTTCCTTGATATCTCCGTTTACAGTTCAAAGAATATGAAATTTTCTATACTGTGTGAACTCAGGACTTCGGAATTTTCTGCTTTTTTTCAAGACGTCAAACATCAGGTTTCTCCACTCCTTAAACCATTGAAAGAAAATGTTCTAACACTCTTCCCACCCCCCTCGCCCCCCTTCCTCCTCCCCACCAACATCCTTTTTTTTTTTAATCCAAGAGATTTGAATCTCACTTTTACATCCGGAGCACATGCCTAACTGCCCTGCAACGATATCCTTGTTGCAAAGTCTATTCATCTGATATTAGTAACGTATACTGTAGGTATCAGATTGGTTGTCTTTATTGAATCTGACATAGTAGTCATGACGATCCACGTTATAGATCGAATTCTAAAGTGTGTATGTTATGTATGTGTGTGTGTGTGTGTGTGCGTATGTGTGTGCGTATGTGCGGATGTGTGTGCATATGTGTGTATGTGTGTTTGTTTACTCTCGGATGAAATTACAGATGAGCTTATTATTGGACTATATAGTATTTACAATAGTCGAGCTGTAACCATTATGGCGTAGTTAGATCTAGATCTTCAATTTCAAAGAGCAAGTTTTCAGAAGGTCACACAACGCAGTGCATTGGCGATGATATACACCGCATTTGGACACTAATAATGTTTGTTGGATGATGAAACTGGTGTACACGACACATCCATCACATCTTTTTTATTTTTTTTTCTTGTTGTTGTTGTTCTTTTTATTATTGTTCTTATTGCTGTTTGTTTGTGATTACGGTTTCTTCTATCGTGAGACTAAGAAATGTATATGCACATATTATTTTAAGACAGGCACAATGATTCTACGCATGACTCACACATGAAAAAAAAAAACCAGCAGATAAAAATGCCGACTGCGACCACACAATGCAACATAATGAAACCAAAAGATACCAAATCCTACTGACTTCAGACATGGGACATAAGAATTCTACATCAATGATGTAAGACGAATTGAGATGACCACATTATATATTAGACAAGGCATTTTATAATTCAACACCGAAGACATGTTAAGCCTCATTTTAATTTTATTCCTCAGCTGTACTGTCAGTTTCACATGGCATCCACTATGACATGAATACAAAATCTCTTAAAGACGACTGTGATGTGCTCCAGTATATCTGTGGTTGACAGTTGTCTTCAGGCGGAGTTGCATTTATCCGTCACCTCTTGACCGTTTAGATAATAGTGATAGTTGCAGCCGCCGCAATAGTCGTCTCTGAGAAAGGACATCGATTTATGGCATCAGCAGATAAGTGGCAGTCATTTTTTTTCAGTAATATATGAACTGATAGAAGAGTGCTTTCCGAAATGAACTAGATTTAGGTATGACGAATGTATACCTTAAAATCCATAACAGAGAACACCTTTCTAAATACAAACAAAAGGAAGAAGAATGAAGGCGGAAGAAGAAAGAAGAGGATTTAGACGGAAGGAAAAGGAAGAAAAACAAAGCAATAGTTGCAGTTTTATATGTTGTATCTGCAAGACTAGATTATTATGAATTTCTCTAATACCATTATTAATTAAAAACAATTGATACCTATGTACAAATGAAATTTCTGAAAGCACAGGGAAATACTTTAAATCATTCTTTCCCCCTTCTGAAATTGATAGAGGGAAACACTTTAAGTTTATAGATGCTATCTTTATGTATTATCACCAAAGCTTATAATACAAAACTTAGCTTTGAAAAACAAATGAATTAAGGAGGAAATGTGATTACACTAAAACGTGTGGTTGGCTAGCACAGATTATAAACTTTATAAGATTAACTGATACAGGAGCTCTGGAGAATGTTGATATCCATAAGTGCCATTAGGCAGGTAGACAGACAAACGGACAAATGATGTGTCAACACTGTCAGTAATAGAAAGTCTATAGTGTCACAGATTTCGGAGACATTTGAGCACTTACTGGCATGTGGCGCTAGGGAAGGCTGGACATGGGTTCACTGCGCAGGGCGAGACGAAGCAGTTGACATGAATACATCCCGGTGCTGTGGGATGACAAGAAGGTACAAATTGTGTGAAAGAAGACATTAAAAAATTACATTCTTAAATCACCCACAGCCAATTTCAATCGTAGTCAGAACTAATAAGCAAGGGTCAGAACTCACTTTACACTTTAACCGTTCTTGGAAGGTCAACAGTAACATTTTTTTAATACATCGCTATCTGTGACCAAAAATTGGTCGATGGAGAATAAAATGATTTCAGCAGCATTGTAAAATTCATGAAGTATGTCACAGGACAACTTAACAGTTTGTATCTTCGTGAAAATAGGCTAGCATATTTCATCCATTTTTACGCTGTGGCAGTAATGATAATCGTCAAAAAATAGGCAGGTCATAGTTATTATTTTCACTCTGGTTCAGGTCGACCTACGCCAAATTCTCAACACAGTCAGGATACAGGAGAGGAATATGGAAACCGTTCTGATTAATTTCTTGCAGTCCAACAGCTTGTTTATTTGTTTGCGTTGGGATGTAAAGGCACATCAGCACTATCACGCCTATATTGTGCCAAACACGGCCAGATACGTTTACAAAAAAAAAAAAAAGGAAAGGAAAGAGAGCGAGACAGAAGACAGTAGATAGGAGAGAGAGAGAAAGAGATGTCACCCCTTCAACATCGACGGTGAAACTGAAAATGATTTACTGTTTGATCATCATGATCAATTTTCAATTTCTGAATGACAACAAAATAATATTGATTCTGAAACGAAAAGACGAGTTGTGCATTCTCTGTGCTTACTCGCACAATTAACCGTCGGTAGCAGAATACATTACGATTTTTGTTCTGTTACCAAAAATGGAAAATGTTTGCCACTCGTAGAAATCCAAAGGTAATTTCGAACTATCGTGGAGATAGTCTTTTTAGACATATATTTTATAGAGTATAATGGGAATAACTGAAGTTGTTTTGGGATAATATATAAATTTCAAGATCATTCTGTCACTTTACAATCATTTCAGAGAAACGTCCATGATAAGAGTTCAGATGTTATCGGCCGAAAATTGAAGAATAAATTGATAAATAAATGAATGAATAAATAAATAAACAAGACTAACAGAAGACGACTACAATGACTGTATTCTCAGTACACAAAAATTACTAATAACAATTCTCTATTGCGTAGACATACACACCAGCAACAGTAGAGTTCATCAAAAAAGCAGCGGCCAGCAGAAGAAAAACCAACTTCATCTTGAGTCTCAAGTAAAAGTCTGACATTCAGTTCGGAAACAATCACTTTCTGCCAGGATACAGCTGTTTTTTATGCACATATATGGGGCACATGACGTCAGCATTCACACAAAGTAAGACAATATCTAACATATTGACAAAACACTTTTTCCCTGAAAACGATGTTTCGAGAAATTCGTGCTTTAGTTTGACGGATTTTTGTATTGAATTATAGTGAACAAAATGCAGTTTTTTAGAGGATGACTGATGCATTAGGTTATCTGTCATTATTATGGAAAAATATATTTAAATAGGTGGGTAAACTCTTAATATAGTGATGAAAAGGGTGTTTTATCAGTGTGTATTGTACATCTCGTGCTAGACTAGCTAATATAAAGGCAACTGGTGTGAAAGGAACAGCTGCACGATCTAGATCAGAAACCAAAAAGAACAAAAACATATTTTAGATTGCAGGTTTAAGAGTTCACACTGTTTAGTAAAGTTGCAAGTATTATTATTTGTTCTCCATTTTCGAACTTATCAAGGAAGGTTAAGAGTAAGAAGTCGTGCAAGTTTCCAAAACAGAGTAGTTAGTAAGATTGCAACATATAGGCACAGACCATCCAAAACTGCCTGTCCTCTGTCCCTGGGTTCATTTGCTTCTCATTTGTATCGTATTTAAAGTTACCATAGTTCCATGATTCATGAAGCCGAGCATGCTACTTTTTTAAAACAGCAGTTGATTTTTTTCAAAAGTTAAGAACAATCTTACGATAACTCAAACTATGTTTACTCACTCACTTCCATTTAAAATACTCATTTCATTTTATCATTAAGTAAGTGGATATAGGGAGTATCTGACAATGTTTGTGGTTTCTTTGTTTGTTTGTTTCTTTCTTTCTTTATTTGTTGTGAATGCTTTCTTTTTCCTGTCCTAAGATACGAGCAGGTCTCTTACAGTTCCTCGTCTGTTTCTTTCAAGAGTTACTAACATGAACCAAACGTAATAGCTCACGGTTATATCACATCATTTTCATTACATTATCTCAGGTCATGATAAATACTATGACAGCCATGGTAAGTACCATTTAATCTCTAAAACCAGTGAAAGTCTGACCATTGTGGGGATTGATGCCAAATGTGCTATTCTGAAGATAAGTATGCATTCTTTGGTCTCATTCAGATTTCCAATGTACCTCTTCGGCTCTATGGCTTCAATGATAATACATGTATATTATGTTACGGCCAAAGCCCGAAGTCGGTCGAAGTAGAAAATGTCCGGGCCAATTCAGGAAACGGCCAATATCGTTCTAAATTGACAGACCAATGTCCGATCTTTTCTTGATTTCGGGATTTGGCCGGCCAGTTTGCGAAATGACATGGACCGATCGGCCAAAGTTGGAGGAAAAAGTCAAGAGGAAATTTTGATGCGTCTGTATAATCTCATGCGCATTGATACGCTTTCATGGCCATGACAGTAATGAAACTTGACATTTTCTGTGTGAAGACAGACAGAATGGAAAACAATATCGAATTCTGAAACACAAACGGTAATTGTCCGTACAGAAGTGAATTTGTCTTCTTTTTTACTTATGAAAACCCAGACCTACATTCAGATAGTCATGGCAAGTATCCTCTGGGACTTGGGAATATATATTGTAAAACATTGTAGCAGGTACAATCCCACATACGGACAGACTGCTTTGTAGTTTGGATGTCCTACTATTTCGATACACAAACACAAAACAGGGCAGAGAAAAGACAGCGAAGACTAACTGAACAGATAACGTACTGAGTGACAAAGAAGATCAAATCACATGAGATTAAGTCACGATCCTAGAACTTAACACAGAGTACAGTTAACGCATTACAAAGACTTTAAGATGAGAGTTGATCAATTGGGTGTAACAGACAGCGGTATGATTCACCGAAATACCATGTCACGTATAAACAATGTACTCGTATGAGTTTATTTATCTTTGTTTTTGTTTTTATCATAATCATTTTTAACAAGACATGTAGCACTGTCCAATAAGTCTACCAAAGGAACGTTGTCGATGATGATTGTCGTTTAGGCGGACTTGCATTGATCTGTCACCTCTATGTCGTTCAGGTAATAGTGGAAGTTACAGCCCCCGTTGCAGTAGTCGTCCCTAACACAAACCATCGATTGACATCATTATATAAACTCAGATACTTGAAGCAACTATTAATAAAGTAACCAGGGTATTCAAGAAAAAACACCATTTTTTTTAGTAGTGATGTTTGTCTGTGTTGGGGTTTAACGGCATATCGGCACGATCACGGCTATATTTGAATGATACTGCTATGAAAACAGTTCTTTCCACCTTTATACTGTCGCGTTTAGATTATTGCAACTCTCTTGTAACAGGGCTGCAGGACGATAAGCTTGTTAAACTTCAAAGGGTACAGAACAATGCAGCCCGCTTAGCCTTTAGAACC
>JBCEWB010000020.1:2860437-2878620 GCA_039654565.1 Peronia peronii
ATAGATAGATAGATAGATAGATAGATAGATAGATAGATAGATAGATAGATAGATAGATAGATAGATAGATAGGGTTTATATTCTCTGTTTTGAAGGGGTGGGGGTAGAGGAGGGGGGGGGGGGGAGTCATGAACAGCAAATATTTTTCTGAACCCTTCGCCGCAAGAGTAGGCTGTATAAAGTTAACAAGGACGCGAAAAATTCAAATACCACATAATGTTGCTTGTGTAGGTTTTTGACATGATGGGCTTGTCAGCGATCTGACCAGGAATAGACCAGGACGTGTTGTACTTATGACGCGGCTCCTATTGGATTCAAGTGCTCGTTCAGCAACAAGTAGAGCACATGCACACACATAAGCGGGCGCACACGTACACAGACACATGCACACCAACTCACACACACACACTCATACACACACAGGCATATACTCAGTGGGAGATACCTTTTTTTATATAAACAAAAAAACAACAACTTTTCTTCATTTTCTCTTATTGTTGTGTCGTCTCACTAGAAGTTTTTCGAAAACATTTAACTCCACTGCCAGTCTCTTCTTTTTCCCTTATTGTTTATCTCTGACCCTTTTCCTTTCCCTCTCCACTCTTTCCTTTCATTCTCTCTTTCCTTTTCCAGTGCATGTATACTTTATTTAAACAGCTCATCTCCGGTCTCTCCCTTCCCTTCCGAGAATACTTTTCTCTTATTCTATTGTGTTTCATTCTGTGATTGTCTAAAAATTGCATACACATAATGACCTGTAGGAACACAAACCATGGGCTTTGTATCAGTAGGCATCTATTATATAAACTATAATTCCTCTTCCGAAATAAACACTAGAACAGTGAGCATCTCCCATTTTTACAGCTCTTTTTAATTATAAATACCCATCGACTTATACATGTATGTACCTGCTTTTTTAAAATGATATTCTAACATGTAGGCCTATATTATTTGCTTTTGAACAGGAGTTTGAAAAGGGTATTTAATTTCTTTCTTTCTTCCTTTCTCTTTGTCTTTCTTTCCTTTAACTTTCTTTCTGTCCGTCTTTCTTTCTTTTTTTTTTTCTTTCTATTTTTCGGTTGATTTACCCATTCCTCAAAAGGCTGTCTTTTGACTGTTCTTACGGACATGAAATAGTTCAACAAGTGGGCCTAATATTATTCTGTCAGTCTATGGCAGGAGACATATGTTTTATGAAATCGTCTTGTTGGCTTACTACATATTCCATGGCAAACAATTTTTACAATCACTATAGCAGACATTATGGTGGAGCTATGTAAATAAAGCTATGTAAATAATGATTACTTATGAACATGAATATGCCTTAACTTTGAAAATAACAACAACAGCCGCGGATAATAATAATAATAATATAATTATAATGATGATAATATAATAATAATGATAATAACAAATTCCATAAAGTAGTAGCAGCAGCAGTAGTTGTAGTAGTCGTAGTAGAGATAGTAGTGGTCGTAGCAGTATTGTTGTTGTTGTAGTTGCATTAGCAGCACTAGCAGTTTAGTAGTGTAGTAATTGGAGTAGCAGCAGCAGTAGTAGTGGTCAAAGTCCTAGTAGTAGATCCAATAATAGTACTAGCAGTCGTAGTAGTAGTAATAGTAGTAGTAGTAGTGGTGGTAGCTGCTGGCGTTCGTGTTGTTGTTGTTGCAGCAGTGATTATAGTAGCAGTAATAATAATAGTAGTAGTACTAGTAGTAGTAATAGTAGTACTGACTTTAGTAATTGTAGTTAAAGTTTTAGAAGTAGTGATTGCTGATGTTTATTTGTAGCATTAGTAATAGTAGTAGTAGCAGCCGCAGTAGCAGAAGTAGTCATAATAGCAGTTGTAGTCTTAGTCGTAGGTGTAGTTGTAAAGCTTAAGCAACAACAACAACAACAATTCCATAACAACAACAACAGCAACAACAAAAACAAAACAACAGCAACAAAACAAACAAACAAGCAAACAAATAAAACGCATCTTTTTTAAAATCCTGATTTCAGTATAAATCTCATCGGCTCGTTTTTTAACACCAAATTAATTTTACGTTCTCTCTCGACATGCACACTCAGCTGTCCTCGTTTGTTGATTGTTTCCACCAGGAAGTTCCAGTGGAGTTCAGCTTAACAAAATACTGTTCATTCCGAGGCCTAACTTACGGGAAAAGTAAAATAATTATAACAGAGCTAATGTAAAAAGACAATTGCCATGACTTGACAAGGCAGAAAGAGCTAGATCTAGTAAAAAATAAAATCTGAGGAACTGAAAGTTGAAAGTAAAATCTTTGACGACCGCAACTAAAAATGAACAGAAATAAAGATCGATGTCAAAGGGAATCAACTCTGATTGTCGTACGGATTATTTAAAATTGCCAATAGCACCACTTCCAAGTTATAATGTTGTTTTTGTGCCATATAATTCATTATTCTCTACTCCTAGAAAATAAGAATTATTGCATAAATACACCAAATAATAATCTTTTCATATTCATTGCTGAAGACGTTATTTCGAAATTGCTTTAGATTCATTCTTTAAAACGTCCTGCACAGTTACGGTTTTTACTTATTAGCCTATGGAGCTCTTCGTTGTATGAACTAGAGAAGGCCCAACGCCATGGAGATTATCAACAAAGATGCGCTAGTTCCTGTTATGATGCACTAATAAAATGAGGACAAATGGATTGTACTTTTCCACGATGAAGTAAGATACAAGGACGACATGACCTGAAATAGATTGTATGATCTGTTTTTCATCGATGAGGCTATTCATGGGATAAGTTTAAATGACGAATGGTTAGTCATTTATTGCAGCCATCCCAAACCTAGACCTAGTTTTAGATCTCGACCTGCCACTGAAAATTGACAAGATGGCGATTCCGATTTAATCTGCTCACAGATTCTTTCGGACCTATTCTGAATGGAACAAGTAATTCCCTCTTGTTTGCTTGTTTCAAAATTAGAAAGGTTTTGTTCAATTCTGTAAATTAGCTGACACACAAATAATCATAATCAATATTCTAGACTCTAGTCTAGATCTAGATCAAGTCTAATTTTTTGTAATCTATATCTAGTCTATTGAATAACAATGTTGATGAACTAACAATAGCATCAATACACTTGAATAAGTGATTTCTAAAAGTGTTTCATAGCCCATTATGAGTGTGTAGTCAGGAGATCCTATTGCAGATCAATTTCTGACTTAAAGGTCAGCTTTATGAAATCACAAAGCTATTTTGTCACTCAGCATACTAACATCTCCTGTTCAGTTCCATCTACATTCTTGTCTTTGCTTTTACATTTTGAGATAAATTTAAATATCAATTTAATTTACTTACATGTTTTCTGCAGATAGCACACAGCTTGGACACTAGTAAAAATGTAGCTGATAACCTGAATGTGTAGCTCATCTGTGAGAAGACAATGAAGATTAGATGAGCACTCTTTAAAGTTTCAAAATGAGTAAGCTAAATAGTTTGATAAAAAATTTAAAATTGGCTGACAAAAAGGAAGGGATCCATGATGATGACACTGGGAAAAGGAAGCGTAATGGCACTGAAAAGACAGAACTTGAAATACTCATCCAGAGGCAGGAAAATGAAGTTAGAAGAAAGGCACAGTATCACTGGTCACTGCTGAGGGAGTCTGTATGCAGTGTGAAAAAGGTGAACTGTCAGAAGACTTGTCTTTTTCATTTTATCTGGCTAATTATGTTTTTCCTGTCATGGTTGGAGCCATTCAAAGAGAAGGTGTTCAAATTTTTAAGCTTAATATTTTCAAAATCTCAAATGTATTAAACTTGCCATGTCAATCTGATTATTGCTGCATAAGAGTAATCTGAAATGTTGTAAGTATATTTTTCATGCCAAATTTTTTAATGCTGTCAATTTTACAATTTCTCCAGTGGAAAAGGCACAATTTATTTAGAGAGTTTTAACGGTGGATCAATTCTTTTTCCCATACCTTACCTCTGAATGTTAGTTTTTCAAGAATTATGATTAACACTGTTGTGGAATTTTAATTTCAGTCCATATTTTTCATTAATTTTTTGCTCCTCTGCAATTTATTTTCACATCCTAATGTGTATTCTACACACAGCTTGTTGAGGAGGCAGATCAAAAAGAGTTGGTCCTGGTTCATGGCATCCACAGAGAGAGAAAACTCAATCACCACAAACCTATCACACATATGCTGTACATACCAGAGCATAAGGTTAGTACTTTGGCTCTAAATTTTTAATACTAAAGCCATTACCAGTAGCTCGACTAAATAGAAAACCTATCTGGTCAGATATTGTAGTTATTCTTCGTTTTCTGTCTTTTTACTTCTATTTTACTTTCACTGTTATTGTTTCTGTTGTTGTTGTTTTCATCTTTCATAATTTATTTTTCGTCAAATAATAATGGAACTTTCTTGAATGGAAGAAAAGCTGTAAAATGAAATAACAGGACGCTGTGAGATAAGTTGCCATTGAAAGTGATATGATCTGAGAGCTCACTTCTTATGCCTGACCTGGCAGTTGTTTTAGGAACAGTTTTATCGGGCATTTATTTCAACACCCTCATCATACTTACATTTCCCCCCATGAACTCTTGTGAAAATGATTTGAATTTTGCCATATATTCATCCAGTTTTACAGTGGCAAAGATATTGTATCTATCACATGCAAAAGATAATGAAGATAGTATACAAGGTCTCAGGAATCAAGATTCATTTAAATCTATATCATAAGATATTTACCTAAGCACCTATTCTGTTATTCATTTTATATTATGTATACTTATATACATAAACAAAAATGTGCATCCTTGATACATTTGTTCTCTTTTCTAAAAAAGATTCATTATAGAACAAATCTGGGTAATTGTGAGACTTCACAATTACCCAAATCTGGTAAAGTCATTGGAATACTTTAATCTGAGTTGGATTACCATGTCATCTTTTATCTATCAATGAAAAAGACACTGATCTTAGGAGGCCCTTCATAACCTATGGTCACATGTGATCAATATAGAGAGTAAATGATGTTACTGATCACCGTAACCAAGCTGAAACTTGCAGTATATTCATTTCTCTTAGATAATGTGTAATTTCAATGTGGCAAGATGATATTCAAGCTGATCAATGAATTCTTGAACGCATTCAATATATCTGATATATCTTGCATATCATTTTAGGAATATCTCACGTGTGATGGGGAAAATTTTCGCTTCTTCCATGATGATGGGCGGAAAAAAGATGTGGTACCTGCACCAGAAGGAATTGATAAGCTTATTTATTCTAACCAAACTGACCAGTTTGTAGGCTGGGTGCATGGACAAGAAGATCTTTTTGTAAGTAATGAACACATGAAGATTTTCATTAGATCTGTATTGAGAACAAAGTTTATTTATATGTAAAATTTTGATGTAGACATCACCAGTGTCTTGACATTACTTTTCATTTAAACTGTGGGAATTGTCTCTTCTGTTAAAATGTGATAAGATATTATAGTTCTTCTGAAGCCTGTCCTATATTTACAGAGCAATTTAAAAAAAAAAAAAATCTTCTTTAGGAAGAAAAAAAAATACTGTTCATGGACAAAACATTGAAAATTGTTTAAATTATCAATAAAACAAAACTGATAGATTATTGAGATATGCTGTGATTTCCTTACCAATTGCATCTGTCAGTTTTGCATGTTATAATGTTTTATTAATTATTTTTTGTCAGCTGATGTCAAGAGATTTTGTGATTGGATCACAGTCCAAAGCAGTTGGAAAAATTTTGCTTGGAGCTTACAATCATAACACAGGGGAGCTGATAACTGTTGGACCTCATTTTATAACTGTAAGTAGGGGGAATCAGTTCTCTCTTTATTCAGTATCCACATTCTAAGGGCATAGTTTCAGTATGACTTATGCAATTGTAATTTCAAGTGAAATAAAAAATGAATCTCTTTGTTTTTTTAATCCACCGAATCATTTGACAAGAAATGTAGCGGCTTAGTCCTAACTGCCAACAAAACTAGTAGAATTCTTTTTATGAAAGGATGGCAAGAATGGGTACATGAGATACATCATGTAATTTGCAATTTTCATTACAGAAAAGTGTAGTTATGTAAGATAAGTAAATCTGGTTCATTGACATCTGCCAATACCTATTTCCCTCCTCACAAATTGCCTTTTTGTATTTTTTATTAACTTACATAAATTTGACTTCTCTGTGTTTACTGGATCAGTGAAGGCAAACTCCGTTAATAATTTGAGATTTGCTTAAAAAGTAAAAATTGGAAAATACTGGGCCACACTACAGATTATAATACCATATATCACACCTGCAAATGCTCTTCCTTTGAAACATGGTTCAAAATGAACACAGAAAATGTATTTATATTAGCATTTACGATGAACACATTTCCTCTCATACTGTTTTTCTCATTTTTTTTTTATCTATTTATTACATAAAGTGCTGGTCCTTCCGTTATGGTGCCCGACATTTAATACCAAGAAAAACAACCAAGACCAGCTATGGAGAGAGAAAGATGTTTAGAATGATGGTTCTGGAAGAGACGGCAAGCAGAACACAGAGGATTTTCTTTGCTCAGGGAAATGGAGTTGTGGTGAGTGACTGTTGCTCGTACATGCTCACTCGTCACTTTTTTAGTCGCAAGTGTTGGCCCTTTATTACGAAACAAACACCACTACTCTGTTGGGCCACTCACTCTTCTTTCACATTGTTTCATGAATTGTAAACATAAGTTACTGTTTGGATTCATAACACACAATCAAAATAGATTCAAATATCTGTTTTTCACAGCAGGATAGTAGGAGACATATTTCTGAATATCTCTTTGTCCTTATTACATTTTTTTTATATCTTACATCTTATGAAAGAGATCACATTTTGTAATATGGATACCTGTATCTTATTTACATAAACTTGAAAAATCCATAAAGCTGTAAGACAAAATATTTTTTTTTATCTCATTCAATGATATGTCATAAATCTTGATTTTGTTCATAGTAAGGAAATGCACTGATTTCTCTAAGAACAGATTTGTTTTTGATTTATGAGAACTTGTAATATTTGTTTTATGGTAGTTTCTAGTGCAGAAAATCTCACCAAAAGCCTTAAATAAAATAAAGTATGCTGTTCAATACATTTTTAATCCTCTCATTGCATGGTCAGATTCACCAACATTTTGAGAATTATTTCAACTTTATGGTATAACCATCACAAATTTTATTCAGAGAAAGTACACAAGTTCAGTTCCAACATAGATGTATGTCATAAAAAGAACTTTCAAGGGTCACCGATTTTTGCAAATTGGGAATGACAATTTCAGTGTCTAGGGCTCTGGCAGCCAGAGGGTTAAAATATGATGGATTTAAGATTTTATGTTTCAAATATGTCATGAAAAATTCAAATTCATTTCTGTTGGGTCTTCCATTTTCAGGTGTACAATGTCTTCTCTGGCCTGGAGGTAACTCAGAAAAAGGAATTGCATGCTCAGCCTGTGACAGCTATCACTTTTTTCAATCCTCTCAAATATGTCATCACAGGTGCAAAGGATGGCTGTAGTAAGTATTGGGAACATCCTCAGTATCATGAAATATAACTGTATTGGGTACATAATGTCTCTGATACTCTTCTGTTCAAAAGTATAAGATTTCAAATTCATGACATAAAATTTAAAAAAAACAAACAAAAGACTGTTTGCGATAGGACTTGCACTTGAATGACTTTGGTTTAGCAAAGAAAGCACAGCAAATCACAGTCATAAGAATAATCAGCTAGAAATATCCTAGGGTGAAAATGTAATTATGACACAGTGGCATAAATGAAGCATATGTACACAAAGAACAAGCAAAAAGAGAGAACGCTATATATTTTGTCAGAGATTCTTCTGTGAATGTGATCAAAAGTGAAATGATACACCAAAATTTTTATTTTGCTTTCTAATTTCCAAATCTCAGATTCCATACCATTCCTTTTCTTCAGATAAATCATGATTTTCTAGCCGTTAAAAGAATGATATTATATATGACATATCTTGCAGTTAAAGTATGGGACAGCCACTGGAAAATTCAGATGGTATTTGTAGGTCACAATGACCAGGTCAGTTTCCTCAAGGTCTATCCCTATGGTCCAGCTTTCATCTCCGCCTCCCTGGACTGCACCATTCGAGTGTGGAATATGGAAACTTGTGATGAAGTGGATAAGTAAGAAAGTGACCCTTATTTTATTTTTTTTTCTAAATGTGTGTAAAGGGTTTTGAGTCAACATATGTGGAAAGAAATTACCATTTTCTTGATTTTTAAGAAAACATTTTATTACTTGGTCTTTGAGTATGTTTCATTTTCTCCCACATTGATGTCTTTCCTTACTTTTTTTAATCATTCTCCACTGACTGCCTCCACCATCCTTTTGTTTTTTCTCAACTTCAGTTGTCCATTTATGGAAATAATGTGATGTTGCTCTTCGTCTTGAATATCTTTTTAAAAAATCTTTTATATATATTTTTTTGTACTTCTTGCATTTTTCTCTTTTATGCTTTCTCTTTTTGTACTGACAATACATATATAAAAATGACTTATCAAAGAACATCAAACAAGGATGTTTGTATATTGAATGGAATCAAGAGAAACATGAAGAGGGTATGATTTTTGTTTTTTCTCTTTGCAATACTTGTGAATGAACACTCTTTCTGACCAGACCTGATGAGGATTAAAATGTCCAGCTAAGGACTGTTCTCATTTCTCAAATTATATTTAGCAGTGAATCAGTCTATCAATCTCAACACATATTTTCAGTGCAGTATCATGTATGATGTCTAATTTGATAATGCTGTTATTTTGAAGTCTCTAATTTTGATTCATTTCTACATCAGAACGCATCTCCAGATTTATCTTTTCTAGAAAGAAAGTATCTGATATCTGTATCATTATAACTTGTGAACTTTGAAATGATACACTTCGATCAAATGAATCAACTATTTCTAAGGAAACTTGTGAAATGAAACTTTGTATGCGCAACACTTTCATCTACAAAAATGTTATAAATTTCATTTTTAATTTGACAGACATGTTCACGACAGTGAATTTCATTGTTTGTGACCAACAGAATATAAAACCTCTTGTTGTTGTTTACTTCCATATGAATAGTTGTAGGTATTCAATAGTCTATTGTTGTTTTCTTCTCTGTTCACCAGTGATTTAAAAATGCGTACTTGATGCAAGTATGTCATATTTTCTGAAGCAAAGGGTAGATTATCTGTGTAATGTGCTTTTGAATGTCTGTTTCAATTGAATGCATTCAGAAAATGAGTCTTTTCAACATCTGAAACTTTCTGGATCATTCTTTTGCAGTGAAAGAGTGTAAATATGTTCAGTTTTGTCACTAATTGTAAACATTATACTTCTTTCTCAAACTCCATATCAAATTCATATTTTTTATTAGAGGCAAATAATGGATTTTGCAAAAACAGTGATTTATGACTTTGAGGAAAATAGATTAAGAACAATTATTCTAATACAAAATTGCATACAAAATTTCCTGAAAATTGATGCAGTAGAAGTTATAGAAATTTTCACCTAAAGTGTACCACTTTGAAGTTCACAAACTATATTATCAGCATGATATTATTAGTCATCAAGAGATTGGTGGGTTGAGTAAAATACTAGATTATACAGAGAGCATCACATGTTTTCATGGCCCTTGTGTTGATTCACAGGACTGTGATTAGTGAGCCAGTGGATGGTATGGGAACACAGATGAACTATGACATTTTCTATACTTATGCTGGCAAGAGAGTGGATTTGTGGAAACTTCAACATCTGTTCCAAATCCACACAAATGTGGGGTAAGAAATTTTACACAATGTTCTCAGCATGTCTCCATCATTGTTATATAAAAATTGTATTGTACATGGAAACATATGTCATGGTGACATTGACTTGTGCATGGTCTAAGCATGTTCTGTTACTGATATGCAGAGAGACATCGTTTATGGGCAATTTTACACTATCTGTCAATGTGAGTTTTGTTAATGTGGGCCAGGTTCTCTTTCAATTAAAACTGACATATTCATTCATGGACATATGCCTATACATTGCATCTTACATAACAGATGTTCATTGTTAGGATCATTGAATATAACTGCACAAACACAAAGAGAGTTTCTCTTTTGCTCATCTGAGCAATGAAACTTTTTTTTTTTTCAACTCACATGAGAATATTAGATAAAGGTAAGTAAAATAAACTTAAAGTTTAATCCAGAATCAACATTACTGCCATTACAGTCTGTTTCAGCTACATTTTAATCTCAGATGTCAGAATTATGTTATATTTATTAGCACCCACTCAACAGGAAAAAGTTAATGCTTTGTATCATTCTGACCAAATGAAACATCTGTTGTGTATTGATTTTAAAGGGTGTCTGAATGTTATACTACTGCAGAAGAACAGAGACAAAGCAACTGAATATGATTGTTCTTGATTATTTGAAGTAAATCTGATCATTATAGTATTAAGTTTAGTTCTCTCAGTTGAAAATCTGGAAATGGACAGATTAATCAATTTTTTTTCCACTTGATTCTTAGCTTCCGTGTCAACAAGCTTAAAGTGACCACTCATCCAATCTGTCCCCAACGAGCCGTTCTCCTGTGTAAGGATTCCAGTGTGCGTATAGTCTGTCCCGCCAATGGGGATGTCATTACTACTCTCCTGATGAAGCCGAGTGATGGACTGGTAGATGCAGCCTATGCTGTGGCAGAGGAGACGATGTTCACACTGCTAGGAAATGGTGATATTGTCAAGTGCATGACCAACCAGAACCCATGTAACATTGTGTCCAGGTGGAAATGTAATGATCCCAAAGGTATTGTTGCACAAGGTTTGAAGTGATGAGTTACTTATATAATTGTACAAACACATGGACAGGGCAAACATCATTATAGTGACCTGTGACATGATACAGAGGATAACTGTCTATGTTCTTAATTTTCTAGCTCTTATCTGTGCCCCTCATCCATTCATGAAGTCTTTCTTGTCTCATAGTTCTCATATGCTGATACATGTTTTGAAATGCATAAGCACAAGTCATGATTGTGAATTGTGTATAGCTAACATGTGAATACTTCTGCAAATTCTTTTGTCCATTTTACGTCATACTCTTTCTCTCCAATTTTCATTCTGTCAATCTCTCTCCATTTCTTCTTGACTAGGTTACTATCTTATTCCATGTCCCCCCCCCTCCCTCCCACTAGCCCTCTCCCCTCTTCTCATCACCTCTGACTGAAATGAATAATGATATGAAAATGTAGTGTTTTTTTTCCTATACCTACATTGCACCTTTTCTCAGGAACTTTCATCACAGAGCTCAATACCCAACTTCTGTCTGTCCATTTCACTCCTTTTTTATATGCAAGATTCCTGTTTCAACTCCTTCCTCTTCTCATCAGCACATTAAATTGTTCATCTTTGCCAATTAACTTTTTTATCAATTTGAATTTTGAAACCATCTGCACCGAGTGTCATAACCACCAACTAGAGAACCCGTTTGCTCTTTCTGCAATGGTTTGTTAACGTACTGTGTGGTTCATCATGGTTTGAATATCGCGAGGCTGCATTGAGGTCACTGCTACACTCTGTTACTGTTCAAACTTGTGTGTTGTTAGCACATTCAAAATAAATAATATGTAATTTTATCCTTTGGATGACATTATAGAATATTTAGAAATTCAGAGT
Source organism: Peronia peronii (assembly GCA_039654565.1). Lineage (NCBI taxonomy): Eukaryota > Metazoa > Mollusca > Gastropoda > Systellommatophora > Onchidiidae > Peronia > Peronia peronii. The sequence continues at coordinate 2,872,165 of JBCEWB010000020.1, forward strand.
GATTTAGAAATAATTTTATTTCTGATTTTCTTTTTTTTAACTCATTATTTGCAACATCCATTAGTGCATGGGGTCAGGTAACTATTTGCTGTTAATAAATTTCACATAATCAGCCATTCTTAGTGACAAAAATTCACATGAATCACTTTTATTGGAAATAAAGATCTTTCTAGGTAGCTCAAAGATTCATTTTTGGATGTAGAAGTGAACATGTCTGCTGCTGGCCAAATTGTCTGTTTCAGTTTATCGCTATCTTATTTTGAAACCACTTGTTATTGTGATAACTAAAATGCTATTTAGAACTGTGGTGTAAGCAAAAATGAAAACAATTTAATCTGATTTGAAAAGAGCTTCAGTTGATCTAAGTAATCGCTAATAAAAATTGAGCTGGCTCAGATTGTTCTCATCATAGAAATAGGTCCTATCAATAGTAATATATGTCAGTTAAATAAAGTTATGAACTAATATGATAATTTTAGATAATCCTTAAGTCCTGTATTAGCTTAGCAGTAAATGAAAAACATACACAGTGATATGTCACAGTGTGATACAGGACTAAATCACAGGTTTTTGTGACAGTATCACTTTGACAGTGTGGTAGATGGATTCACAACCATGCACCAAGAAGACAGTTATGTCATTCTCTGCAGAGACTATAGTTGTTTAATTGTCCTTTAAGAGGACATTCTGCATTGTTAGTGGGCTCACATGACATCACATTGTGCAGTGTTTCTGTTGGTCATTTATTTGTTGCCTTTCATGCATTTATTTATTTATTGCTGGAATTTATTAAGGAAGTGTATTCGCAGATGACCTGTCAACCGCAAATACGGTGTGTGTTCAGAGTCAACCAGTTTCCTGAAGTCGTTCTCTTCTGAAAAGGAAATCTGCCTTCTCAAGTTTCGTTTCATGTTGAATCAGATTGCACATCATTCACGGCTGTGCACTAGTGTCCCTTTGAGTTGATCCCGTACCAGTGGCGGCCAGTCACGATTCACAGCTGGCCCACCGGCATTGCGTGCTTATGACTGTGGCCCAGTACTGTTTTGTATTTAACATCAGTAGTGGCACAAATGCCGAGATAACCACTGGAGGTTGAAAAGCGTACAATTACCGTAACCATGGCACAAACACTCCGGCCATTTTACTGATTTCCATAATGATTATGCGTACATAATTACCCTACCTTCACTTCTTGCCCGCATCAATTCTCCATTCATACTAGTTATGTATTATAACATTTTGGTCCATTAGATCTATTGTTGTCCATTCTATCTCTACTAAATTCTGAAATGAGCTTCAAAATGATGACAAAATGTTGAAACAAATCTGAGAATATTAAAACTACACATGTATGATGAGCAGCATAATGGATGTAAAGTGTGGGCTTAAACAAAATCAAATTCTAACAACATTAATGTGTTCAAAAGGAAAAGCTTTCAAAAGATACCTCATATAATGGGAAGCAAAAGTATCTGATTGAAAATGTAAAGACAGATTAATAACACACATGCTCTAAATTATTTCGGTCATATTAACATAGCCTATTTTGGGAGAATCAGCCAAATAAAATTTGACACAAAAAAAGACATGTAGGTTTCTAACTAGCTTGCATTTAATTATGACAGAAACGCACAGTTTATGACAACAGTCAGTCCACCAGTTGACTGCAGACTGTCCGATGCGTTCATAGTATCATCATGCATAGTCAACAGTGTGTGACAGATGCGTTCATAGTTGACAGGTCGACAACCGATGCACATTGCATCATAGTCGACAGGTCGACTGCGAATGCACAATGCTTTCGTGGTCGACAGGCTGACTGCGAATGCACAATGCTTTCGTGATCGACAGGCTGACTGCGAAATCACTTCCTTTTATTTATTAGTTTATCATTTATTTATTTATTTCGGCTAATTTATTTATTTATTCTTTTTTTTATCTGTTTAGATTTCTTACTTTTTCTATCTTTTCTTTTTTCATTTCCCAAATTTGGTTGCAGTGTTTTCACTGGTTTGCACTTGTGTTGTGTGTTTTTAAAGATTTTTCTTTCACAAAATAAACAGAAAAAGAATTTTTATTTCAATTGTAACAGGTCTCTATCATTTGCACTTTTCAATTTCTTGATCTCTCCTCCCACTTTTCACTAGGTCACTTACTCTCAGATTCCATTATGAAACTCCCTCCTATCGTGAACTTAGGGACAGATAAAAAAAAAAAAAAGAGGTGGAACAATGGGTCATAGAAGTAAAAGAATTCATGAGAGAAATACATTGTTTAATTTTATGATAAATAAACTGCCCATTTAAAAGGTAGGCACCTTATTGCATGATTTATTTTTCTCTTTTGGCAATTTCTGCTTGGATAGCAGCAAGTTTCCATGCAGAATGATATCCTTATAACCAAATTTCCTTCTTTGGCACATGCTATTTTCTTTTCTATCTTTTTTCTTCATTCTTTCAATTTATTTGTTTCATACTTTACTATTCCTTTGTTTCTCACCATAAATTAGGTCTGTTGTGTTCACTTATTTCTCTTATGATGTATAGAATTACAATTTCATATCTTGAAGAATATGAAAAGTATGATACTGCACTTTGTGATGTGAGCTTAGGACTTTTCTTCATCAAAGAGATTAAGATTTGTCCACCTAATATGGAGGGCAGAAAGATGAAAGACACTTTTTCCTGCTTCAAAGCAAATCAATGCAAGCTTCATTTCACAATTTGGGACTTTATGCTGCCTTTTCAGACATAAAAAAAAATTATAATTTAAAGCACACAACAGAATATATTTTAATCCAGAGATTTATTTGAGAAAGCACACACTATGTGGAGTATCACTCAGTATCTGATATTGGTTTTGATGGATGTGAAGATTGATATTTATGTTAATTGTCATCACACACAGTGAAGAAATGTTTATAAGTTTATACTTTGAACTATACTGTGTGAATATGGATAACAAAAGGAAATGATTTTAAACATGTTTTAAGTATAGATCTGGTGAGAAACATAATAAATTTATCATTTTAAAAATGTTTTAAAAAACAGAAAAAAAAAGAAACGAAAAAAAAAAAAGCATTTATCCAAATAAATTACTGTCAGGAGCCTCTGTATAAAATACAGAGGGAAAACTAAAAACTATGAATATGACATCTGCTGATGCTAAACTGGGTGTGCTCTCAAATAAATCTTTGCCTGAAGTGGAAAATGTGTTAAGTCTTTCTGACTCCCCAAAACCTAACAACATCACCTCAATGCAGAGATGTGCAACTATCTGTTGGTCTATGAATATGTGGTGGATCCCACTGCATCTGGGGATATTTGGGCCATGTTGAAGCGCACAGTTCAGACACGCTCGGTGCAGACTATGGGTGTCCAACAGAACAAAAACAGGACATTGCTGCTGGGAGGACGAAAAGATGGCTACATCTGTGTCTTTGACTGGCACACTGGAGAGGTCACCTTCAAAGTTGAAGTGAGTCTGAACCTCCATATGCTGTTTATGAATTTCATAGTAAGACAGACTGGCCTAGTGAAAATAGTGTTTTACATAACTGTTCTATAAAATTACAAACAGTAGTTTGTTGACCTGGAATGTTCCTTTGTATGAAATTAGTTATCATAGTATTATGTTAATATTATTAATTGAACTAACTTATTAAACCCGTGACAATATTTATCATTTCTTTCAATTTTTTTCATTTATCATGTAAGTGAAACAAAATAGATATTCTTGTCCACAAATAAAAATGTTAAAGCAATATGTACATCTGAGCCATGAATAATCCATAACATAGACTGACATTCTTAGAAGTAGGAATATCTAATGTTCTGTGTACATCTTGCTATATAACTTATTAGATTTATTCATTGCCATCTGAATGGTCATATTTTGTTGACATATCCTGCTTGTTGATGACAAACAGATTTATACAATAAGCCACTGCATTTAATATATCATTGTTCACTACAGGCCCATGGTAGCAAAGGTGTCCTCAGCATGATTAGCAACTCAAAGTCTGATCAGCTCATTTCTGCTGGAATGGGTAAATATGTCTCTCTATTGTATAACTTGATGATTGAATATGCAAATTAGGGTCCTTGGTCAATTATAGCATCATTTTGAATTTCGTCTATCTCATCATCTCACTCCTTCTCTTTACTCTCTTGCTAGTCTCTCTCGCTCTCTATTTATCTCTCTCTCCCTTTCACTTTCTCCATGTCTGTATTACTCCCTCTATACCCACTTCCATTTTAAAATCTATCATTCCACCTCTCTATCTTTCTTTTATTCTCTGTCTCTCCGTTTTTTTTCCCTCTTCTAGCCTTTTTTCTCATTCTGTTGCCTATTCTGTCTCCCAGGAAACTTCTCTCTCTCTCTCTTTCCCTCACTGATTCCCGCTGTTCTGTCTGATCCTTCCCTTCTCTCTTTCTGTTCTTGTTTCCCACCCTATCCTAAATAGTTGTTTCACATGTATATTACATGTACTTTCTTGGTTCAGTTCCATCAGTTTAAAAACAGAATATAGATAATCAAGCAAAAAAGTGTATCATAATTTTGAACAAATTTAACATTATAGTAGAAATGACACTTTTAATCACAGGTGACATTGTGTCCCTTATTACAAAAATCTAGGTAAAGCCAAAATCTGTATATTTTGCATACAAATATTTTTTGATTCAGATAACATTATCAAAGTGTGGCGCCTGTACCCCTTTGCCCAAGAAGCCTTGGCCCCTCTCATGTCTTTCTACTGTGCACACACTCCCTCTTACATGACAACTATCAAGAATAGCCTCGGTGTGGCTTTCCAGGACCCATCCACAGCTACATTCAGTGTGGTCATCTACAGTCTACCAGATAAAAGTAAGTCTGTAGTTTGTGCTTTCTGTAAGGTGTACAGGGTTATTCATGTGTGATATCGGTGATTTCATATCTTTTTTCTCCCTTTTTTAAGCCCACTATGTAATATGTAAAGTTTCTACAAGAGCTAGTAATTCTATCTTTTTTCCGATCACAATGTCAAGATAAAGAAAAACAAATACATAACACAGTTCAAAGGGTCTCTAGATATATATTAAACTATGTCAGAGTTGATAGACTAGACATATCAAAAGAAAATTGTACTGGCACTAAAGAGAATGCTATTGGCCTAGAGATGAATGCAGAACTGTTCTAATAGCTTTTCACATCTACATATGTGAACTGAAAATAGCAAAAGAAATAAACATGATTTACAAGCTGCAGAGATAAAGTTGTGTGACATCTATGCTTTCATTATATGTAGAATTTATATACCCCCATTTTTTTTTATGTTCACAAAATCTTATTAAATGAGACGCGACACGATGAAATCAGACACTCGTCAAAGTGAGGCAACTGGAGAAATCACGTGTTTTCCAACACTGAATGAATTTTAATGCAATTTTTCTTTCCTCACAGAACCCTTCTATATCAATCTGAAACTGCATTTCAAAGTTTAATTTGCTAAAACAGATTGAGTAAAAGCCCAAAAATTGTAATTTAGTGGCATGGCCTAATAGGGATTGATAAGGATTAACAAAAATCATTTGCCATTTTCTCACTATCTTTAGTTGCAGCAACAGGTCACCCCAAAGTCTTTGATTCCCAATATCTCAACTTCTACTTGAGGTAGAGAAAAAATCTTTTCACACGGAGAAAGGGAAAGGAATATCCTTAACAGTTATATCAATAACTCCATATGCTCAAAATTTAATGAGTGCCTGATTTCATCGTGTTGTGTCTCAAATTATTTTTATACTTTCTTTATCCTTCACATCATGTTTAATCATGTATTAGATCATTGATCATTATATGTTTTAGCAGCATTATTTTAATCAAATTTGTGTCTGTCAAATCAAGCTTTTTTTTGATTGATGCAATGCTATGAGCTTATAATCATCTTCATGTCACACTCTCTCATGTCAAAAAATCTTTTGATTTAAGAAAAAAAAAAAGCAGCAGCAATGTTGGTTTGATGAATGATGTCATTCTTTAAACAAGAAAAATCAAAACTTATATATCTGATTTGTCATGTGATTAAATATCTGTAAAACCTTCATATGACCCTATACTAATTACATTATGGTACTAATCAACAGCTAAGAAAGAAGAAAAAGGAGAGAAAGAAAGTAAGATATTAATATATAACAATATATACTGGTCCATATTGTTATTTTTCATATGAGTATTTCATTACCTGTGGAAGATGTGTGTACTAGTGACAGCCTGCTGTGATGTGTAACAATGAATAGTCAAGAGTGGTGGTAGCTGATGCAAATCTGAAACTTGTAACCATATAACAAAGTAGAAAATAAAATGAGACGTATGATTGTTGTATATTTCTGTTCCTTTAAGGAGGGGGGCGGGTCCTGAAATTTGGATTTTGCTAAAAAAATGCGATTTTGGGTTTTTGTTTTCTCTTAAAAG
>JBCEWB010000020.1:2918782-2928903 GCA_039654565.1 Peronia peronii
TAGATAGATAGATAGATAGATAGATAGATAGATAGATAGATAGATAGATAGATAGATAGATAGATAGACAGATTGATTGATTGATTGATAGATAGACAGACAGACAGGTAGACGGACAGATAGACAGAGAGATAGTAGAGTGCCAGTAATAAGGGAAATGATAGAGATGAAGACGGGGATAAGTGGGAGGGGGAAGAAATGACGTCATCTGTTTTCCACAGCCCATAATCTGACCAGCCAGTTATAATGATTGTCAGATAATTGATAGGGAGAGAAGGGACCAGAAAAAAATAAAGATAAATGTGGGGAAATAAATCAGTGAAATCCATGCCATTTCCAGTAAAAGCTTGAAAATTGGGGTAGCTTTACCAATAATTATCATCCATAATTATCACATTCACTCATGCGGACCCGCCAGCCCATTTATTTACTTTTACAAAATGCGGCTGCCATGCACTGTTGCAGAGACGAAGGAAAGGAACCTGAGGCTAAAAACTTCTGAGTTCAGATCGAAGAAAACATAACCGCACCCAAGAACAGGCTCCCTGTAGATGGAGCTTTGCTGTTCAAGGTATAGTACTAATATTTGCTCGCCACAAAAGAAGCGGATGAGTAAAAAACACGAATGCGTTTCTATGTTGAGCACGGCATAGTTGCACATCAAACGCCTGGGATCCGCGGTGATTTCGACCGTTCAACACTTAAAACCGAAAGGTTACTGAGAAGTTATTTCCCCAAGGCAAAATCCTGGCTCATTTGCGGCCGATTTAAACATCCCCTCGCAATTTCCAAGGTCCGATTCCCTATCAAACGCTTTCCTTTTATCTGCGATGCCCGATCGCAATATTAAGCCGCCCGGCCTTCCACTGTTAATTGAACCTTCTAGTGCTAAATCCGGTAACAATACTGTCGCTTTGCGCAGGCGTGGGAATTCGATTTTGAACTTCCTGTCCCAGGCAGGGAATTTTTGTCTCTAATTAATTTTGATATCCAACCATTAGAATCGGGACGTGTCTTGCGCAAAGGGCGGTTGTTGAACATTCGCACGGTCTCTGCAAAGGTGAACCCGGTGAAAATAGACAGAGGGAAAGAGCAGAAGGAAATGGACAGAGAAAAAACCGGAAGATCGACAGAGAGAGGAAGGATAAAAGATGAAAAATCTGGCTAAATATAATGGCCCCGCTGATCTGGATCCATAAATCTCGACCAATAATCAATTTATGATCTGGCCTGCTATTGGTGGACCAGCCTGCTTAGAAAAAAAAAAAAAACATGAAAATAACCGGTTACTTGAGCTGCTTTTCGGATATGATGACAAATGGTGCAATATTTCATCAAACGCCACAATAGGCGCACGGTAACCTTGGGCAATTCAGGCTTTACAAAGTCGGGATTTTTTTGTTAACTTGGCCAGATTTCCAGTGTTTATAAACCATGGACATATCTGACGTATTTCAAATTTGTTGGCACTCTGAATAAACTGTGGAATTCCGGTGGGGAAATGTGGCTTTGAGTCGCTGGACAGCCAAAGGAGAAAATTAAAAGGTGAAAAAGGAGGGACGGGAGAAAAAGAAAGAAAAAAGAGAGAGAGAGAGAACAAAAGGATGTGAAACAGTAGGGTAGGATACTGGGAAGAAATAAAGAACGGTAGAAAATCATAACGTTATTCTTAAACAAAAAAAAAAAAAAAAGAAAGATATAAAAAATAAAAATTTAAAAAAAAAAAAAAAATGAAAAAAAAAAAAAAGAAAGCTTATGATTTGAATATCATTTGTGTAATGAAGGGCCTACTTAGTTATTCAATTATTTATTTATTCATTTTTTAAATTTTATTAACTTAAACAGTTGTAAAATTTGCCTCAAAGAATATTTCTCTTTTTATGACGCGCTCTTCCCTGCCTGAAAAGATGAAAATTAAAGATCAGATTATGTACAAAATGTATAGCTCATGTCTACATGCGACGGATTAGACACAAGGGAAGATCTTCACGGGGAAGACAGTAATTTTTTTCGGGGGGGGGGAGGGGTGGGGAGGACGAACTTACATCTGTAATCCATGAAGGGACAAAATTTTACTTCCATAGCCTCAGGTATGAGAAAGGAGTCAGACAACATCGTAGTTTCAATATGCGTATTCCTGTCATATGTTTAGGAAATGGTATAAAGTGGGAAGTTCCCAACTTTGTTGGCCAAAAACTGTTGACAGCTTCTGTCGTCCACATTAATATTGCTTAACTGAACATTGATTTCCATCATTTCTCACAATTGATAGTCATCGCTAAAATATCCCAATGAATGCACTACACCACTCTTTGTCATTCTGAAATTCAATATATAAAGCTTTTGATTAATTAAGATTCTTTGATTAAGCAATAATTTTTCTCCCTCGATGTGAATTTTTCACCCCAATTTTCATGGATGGATACATGTACAAACATAGACAAACACTCTAAGGCACATAATTACAATCAGCGGTCAGAGACAGTGTATCCTTAAACAAAACAAGACCCAACAAATGCACTGCGAACACAACAGAAATAGAGAAATCAATTGTTGATAGCACCACCTGTGTACTGGCCTTTCAAACAAGCCTGTCCTACAGTTACATTCTGCGTATTTCCTCTTTATTTCACATCTCAATTTCGTCCCAGCGGGACATTTGTTCCTGAATATCTGATGCAGAACTTCATGACACGGCTGAAATCAAACAAAAAGAACAATCTAATGCTCCCGCTATAGTAGTCATCGTCATCCGGACTATCACAATAAATCTACCACAACCACCAGTACCTTAAACAGCATCAGCAACGAAACATCTCCTTAAAATCAAACAGCCAGAAAGACGCTCCAAAATTCACTTCATTTTTCTACCCCGCCCCGCTTCTCTCATTTTCCCATCTATCTCCTCATATACTTCCTATCTTCTGCCTCATTCTTTCACTCAATCTAACTCTTTCCCAATACTAAACATCATTCCCCGGCCCGTGCAGCCATGTTTTTTTTTTTTCTTTTCTTGCCTCTCTACTTCTCTCTTTCGCCGGGTCTCTCTCCCTCTCTCTTTCTCTTCACACGATTTCCCCATCAAACCGCAGGCCCGGAATGAAAAGCGGGCAGCTCTAGACCCTGTTGCCGGTTTCTAAGCGCAGACCGGAAGGAACTTTCGCGTCGGAGGGGAAGAAAAGGCACCCCATGCGCGCTTCCCGTGTAAACATGGCGGCGTTAGCGCGTGCTGGTTTGTCATCTAGCACCCCATTGATCCTGGGCTTGTCCACAGATTAGCCGGCCCGGCAACGTTCCTAGTGCCGGCTGCTGCTATTGGCTGCTTCCCGGGATGTAATCTGTTATGTCGCCTGGGTGTAACCAAGGCAAGAATTCCCCCCCCCCCTCCTTCCCATGCATCTCCTCCCTTCTTTCCTCCTCTGTTGTCTTTCTCATTCCTCTCATTTTACCCCTCCAACCCCCTCCCTTTCTCTCTATCACTGGCTTCACTTTTCATGGGTATCCATCCAGCAGGGCTATTTGTTACCATCAATAAAAATTACGCTAGAAAAAATAAATAGATAAATAAAAAGTGCCAAGTTAAAGGTATCCAGTCGTTTGGTTCCTGCCGAAGTGATTTGTAGCTGTGCACATTAGAATATTATCGAGTAATTTTACCGGTGTAGCGTGTCAATGTTGGATATTGTCAAAAAGTCCAGTGTCTCAATAACCAATTTATCCATAAACCAGCGTGGCAGTGTCGGAGTGACAGAATTTATTCAAAGTGTGTCTCTTAGTGGATGAGTTCCCTACGACCTGTGGTTCATTATTTCGCCCATAAGGATGGACTATGACTGCAATGGTGTCAGCTCGTGGTGGGCGAAAATTGTATTCTGATATGCGTACATATGTCTAAGTGATAAGTTTATGAATTTGACAGAGGAAGAAAGTTGACTTTCTATACCAACCAATTATGTTCACATTAATTTGTGTTATCTTCAACACAGATACTTATACGTTCATTTACGAATTAAGGTCATAGGAGAGTATAACAAAACTTAAAGACCTCATTGCCATTTCATACCAAATATCATGACAATCAGGTGACAGTTTTCTTCTCTTTAATAAAAACAATATAAACATGCAGTAAAATATTCACTAATTATTTAGAGATGACTGTGAATATCAACACACTAATTATTTAGAGATGACTGTGAATATCAACACTGATTGGAAATGCATTCACTATTTTCTAAGATGTTTAGCCCTTGTGAATTTTCATTTCAGGAAGGCAGGCTTCACGTAATTCTTTCCATCCTGTGCTGTGACGTGAGATATTGAAAAAAAAAAAAACAAAAAAACAAACTCAGACCTATAGCCTGTAATCTCAGATTTCTGATTCTCAAGTTAACAAAATAGAGAGAATAACTCTTATATAAAATATCTCATGAATGACTTAAGCCAGACAGAAAAGACGTACTTTGAGTCGATAACTTATTTCAGACAAAACACCTCTTTGTCTCCATCAAAAAAAAAAAAGTGCAGCGAGTATATGTCAGTTACTTCAGACAGATAATCTACCTTACACACATGTAAAAATCATAATTTACTTCACATCAAACAAATGATTGATAACTTCAGATTAACTCTAGGAATGATATCAAAAAGCTAAACTCTTTGTGCTGTAATGTTTACTTATCTCAGACGATATTTTTGACTATTTATCTCATATATAGCATGGGTATTTGACTGACTTAATGTCCACTATTGAAAAAAAAGGTCACTTAAACTCTACATGAAAAAAATACTTATAGGCCAAAAACTTAAAATAACAATACTTAAAACTTACAGTAAATCAAAAAATATGGAGATAATAAGAAAACCTCACCTTCAGCGTCATTTCTTTTTCACTTGTGATAATTGCTGTGATGTAAATGTGCGGTGATAAACTTATCATTCAAGCATCACCACTGTTGATTCATTAATTGTTTCTCTTTGACAGGTCTTCTTTAATTCTCTCTCAGTCTTCTTTAATTTTTACCTGTGTTTGAAGTTTCGCTAATAGTCTATAGAGTTCTTGTTGAATGAACATACTAACACTGATGTTATTGAAACAACAACTACAATTACAGTAGGATTCATAATAACAACAATGATAATAAGAATATATAACAATATTAAGGCCTGTTCATCGCGGCTATGATAACTTAAATCTCCAATCCAGTGTTTAAGTGATAATATATTACTTCCGCACAGTATTTCATAAATAACTTTCAGTCTGCGATGAGAAAATGTTAGAGAGATAATTATAGTTGCAGTACTTAACTTTCTTCCTCTTATTGTGATATCTAATGACTTACATAAAAGTGACACGTTAGGTTAAAGTGATTATATACACACATAATAATACATACATTTCAAATTTAAAATCATTACACTGTGCAACCGCAGTATGTCTTATCAAACTGTATATAAAAATTAACCATGATAAATAAAAAAGTTCTAAGAACAATCAGAAATGCATTCAGCTCAATACAAAACATATCAGTTTTGCATTATCTTATAATGTACTTATCTGGTGATGGTGTTAGACAAGGATTATAATGTGGACATTAATGATCGATGTCACTTTTTGTCATGATGAACGTACAGAGAAATGATGATTAGCAATTCTATGAAATTAAACATTAAATCTTATGTCACCGAACATAACAGTTCTATGAAATTGAAATTACAATCTTATGTCACCGAACATTACAATTCTATGAAATTGAACATTCAATCTTATGTCACCGAACATTACAGTTCTATGAAATTGAACATTACAGTCTTATGTTACCGAACATTAGAATTCTGTGTTATTGAACATTTATATAGGTCATAAAGGCCTTAAGGGTCATTGCCATCATCAATTTTGTATTTTTTTTTTTGATTATAATGCACATGTTCTAGCCATTGAGACTCGCATATCCGAACAGTATTATAAACAGTGCACTGGAATACCTAATACCTCCACAATCCTTCACAAAAATGACTATATAAATAAGTCCATAAAACATTAATATTCATTATCAGTGTTCTCAGCAAAATCAGTGATTGAATATTAAAAACATAGTAAATCTGCACAATAAGTTAATCAACACAAGTATTTCCACAAAACAGTATACACCTCGAAAAACACATGGAATAAGTCACAAAAATATAGATTAATTTGTGGACAGTTTTTCTCGTGCTTTCTCGTGCCTTCTGATGGAAAAAAAAAAGTATTTTGTTTGCCACGATGTGATCGTGATCATTAACTGTTAATATCACAGTGACTCTACTAATCATGATTTTCTTTAGATAAATAAACATCTAAAAGACAGTCACTTCTCAATTGTTGGGTGGCATCAGTTATTTGCTTCTAATTGAGACAAATCCAGCAAGTTACTCGGTGACTGACATTAATTTTCCTCTACTAGTGACGAAGTTTTGATGATGACGAAGCTTTCTTGCCAAAAAGGACAATCCTTCGGGACGGGAGGGGGGGGGGGGGAGGGGGAAGGGGGAATGCTATAAATGTTTGCATATGCGTTTAATATTCTGTTTATCATGTTGTCATTGATAGGTGGATTGTTTCTGAGATGGTCCCATTTTTGTCTTAATAAACAAAATCTGGTTTTCTCCGAAGTCATAATTTCATTTCTCCCATAGACGATATGCTTACTTATCCCAGCGTTTTGCTTTTTGTTTTTTAGTTTGTTTGTTTGTTTGTTTGTTTGTTTTAAATTTGCCTGAATCTGGTGCTTTTAGTAACAGTTTAGTATATTTTCAATTGTTTGTGAGTATATGTTACACGTATATTACCTTGACGACGAATAAAATTTGTGGTACTGCAGCTAATAACGATAGACAGGTTATCAGTTGAGGAGACACTTGACAAATTTCAGGAATGAACTGCTGGACAATGCTATTGGTAATTACATTGATATACACTTGTGGAACTCGTTGAGGAATCGACTCTCGTTATATAGAGACTGTACATAAAATGGTTACAAAACTTACTGTGCTGGACCCACCCACGAACCAAATTTCGTTGTGTGAAAGCTCTTGATGCAAGTGTTTACTATATTCCGGGATCACTGATGAAGTCAATATTTAGCTTCAATCCGTGAGAATTTCAGCTCCTATTGAGAACATAACATTTCACTCGAGGTCTAAGCTCAAAGGAGGTGACCCAAGACACTGGGAAGACATGCATCCTGCCAGCTCTTCGGACTACCTCCGGTCATGTGCAATGGCTGGATTTACGGGACTGATGTTTCAAGGTAAAATAGCAAACGTCAACACCAACTCCACTAACATTAGCACGGCAAACAACGAAACGTTTTTTTATTTTTTTTTTTTTAAACTGAATTTATACAGTTTAATTCTAAAAGTGTCTATTGCAGGATCTGGTCAAGCACTGGAATTCCTGTTCAAAGGACAAATTATTATAATTTAGTCAGATATGGTATTCACATTATATTTCTCTTCGATGTTACTTACCATTTCTTCAACATGAATGCACTTGCAATAATTTGTCATCATAACAATTCTAATACATTCGCTTTTCCTATCCAAGCTTCATTTCTTCTGGTAAATTAGGGCTCCTGAAAATTAGTTTCTCTCTCTCTCTCTCTCTCTCTCTCTGTGTGTGTGTGTGTGTGTGTTTTGTCTGAAGGCCCATGGGAAGGGGCAGGATCACTGAAGCAGTTCTGTGTATGTTATTTTGTTCACTGTCTTCTCAACTTAAACATGATGTTGACTATTCGCCCTTGGGTAATGTCCCATCCTCTTGATGGCTTATTCATTAGACATTATTTTCTTTCGAGTACTCTCTGCATGCAGTTGTCATAGCATATCAGACAATACACCTTGTTCTTTTCACCTCTACCTACAGCTGGAGATTGAACTGGGCATGTTGATAGATGACATTCTTAAATATAGTGGTTCTCCTGAACGAAAAATCTTTCCATCTTTGTTTATATTCCAGAAGATCTGGATCTATATAACGTAAAGCAACATAATTTAATATATCGTTTTCCCTCATACAGTATACGCTCGAAGCGTGTTTCAGTCTATTAGTACCCCCAACAGACCCAAATGGAAACACTCACAAACGCTCTCAGTTTCTTATGAAACATATAAAGCGGCTGCCTGTTTGGGTTCAAATCTTTATCAGTCTAACATTATCATTTATTATTCATAATCGGGAACCCATTTTAACAAGAAAAGTGTGTACATTGTCTTTTCCAAGAATGAATTGCCGGGACCAGTCAAGATTCGAACCGGAAACTTTTGACCTAGAGGCTGAATGTCCAACACTAGGCCACCTACCCTACTTCAACACTCAATCACTATAGATCACACAGTGTGTGATATACTTATTATGCTCTGTACCATGATATATTAATTTACATAATAGAAATAATAGAAATTTAATGGTAAGTGAATAAAGAAATAAATATAATGAACAAAGATGAGATGATTTTATTTAGCTAAGACCCTTTTATTATATTGAAACATACAAAAAGCAAGGATGACCATACTAACAGCTGATTAGATGACTGAAGTAAATACCGGCTAGGATGAACTGCTTCAAGGAATCAAAGCGGGATTAGAGAGCAAAAAAATGAGAGAAAGAAGAGATAAAAATTAAGCTGCATTGATAAATGTTCTTTTCCGCCTTTAGGTTAAATCAAATGATGAAATCAATATGGCATGGCAAGGTAGACAGGGCGTGGTGACCTAAGAGAGACAAAGCGTTGTCCACATAGTCTCAGCTCACAGGTTGTCTGTCTGTCTGTCTATATGTCTGTCTGTCTGTCTGTTTGTCTGTCTGTCCGTTCCACTGAATATCTGTCAAAGAAGAGTATTCTGCTATGATATTCTTCGGTGGTTCTGTACCTTGCCCACCTACACACCTACCTATCCACTCTCCTACCTACCTACCTACCTACCTACCTACCTACCTACCTACCTACCTACCTACCTACCTACCTACCTATCTACCTACCTACCTATCTACCTACCTATCCACCTACCTACCAACCTACCTACCTACCTATCTATTCTACCTATCTACCTACTGCCTATCTATTTACCTGCTTACCTATCTATTTACCTGCCTACCTACCTATCCAGCTACCTACTTACCTATCCCGCTACTTCCCTGCCTACCCAGCTACCACTTGTCTACCTACCTGTCTACCTACCTGCTTACTATTCACCACCCACTTTTCTGCTACTTGCCTACCTACCTACTTATCTATCTGCCTACCTACCAACGTACATGCATACCTACTTACCTATCTACCTGCATACCTACCTATATACGTACCTACATTCATAATACTCTGGACTAGAATTAATGAGATTTTTTAAAAATGTTCGTCCTAAAAGGTGAAAAATTGCTGAATAAATAATCAATATGTAGAAATATAGCACTGTAAAGACGGGAGATGTACAGAGAGAGAGA
Organism: Peronia peronii; assembly: GCA_039654565.1. NCBI lineage: Eukaryota > Metazoa > Mollusca > Gastropoda > Systellommatophora > Onchidiidae > Peronia > Peronia peronii. The sequence goes on from JBCEWB010000020.1 coordinate 2,928,261, forward strand.
GAGAGAGAGAGAGAGAGAGAGAGAGAGAGGGAGGGAGAAGGAGAGAGAAAGAGATGTAAGAGTGAGAGAAAGAATAGTTGAACTGAATGTGTAGATAGAGAGAACGGTCTACAACAGACAAATAGGGGGAAGAAAACCAAATCATAAGTTTGATGAAAGAGAATAGTAAATTAACGCCGAATCTTAAGAACTTTCTATCAGCTCATCCTGTCATCCTTATTATTAATATTGCAGTGCCATCATCATCATCATCATCATCATCATCATCTTCATCATTAACATTTTGTAGAAGTGTCTTTTTTTTTTTTTAAACACACAAAGACCGATATTGGGGTATTTAATAAATGAAGAAAATACACATGAATTCACAAATGCATCATAAACGGGGATGGAAAATGAAAAAATAGAAAGTTCATAAATAAGTAATATATATATATATATGAAGAAAAAAAAAAAATAATTTTTTAAAAAATTATTTTTTTTTGAAGTAAAAAAATATATAACAATTTCCAATTTTTCGAACCTACTTGGTTCTTCAGGGAGGGTAAAGAAAAAAAAATATATCACATCATCATCATCATCATCATCATCATTTTACGAAAAATATATACGACTGTCCAACCGGTAACTAATCAAACAATTT
>JBCEWB010000020.1:2938218-2949884 GCA_039654565.1 Peronia peronii
GGATGGATGGATGGATGGATGGATGGATGGATGGGTGGATGGATGGATGGATAGATGGATGGATGGATGGATGGATGTGGTATCTTCAACATATCCACTCCTTTTAAAAACTGGATAGATGAATGGATGGATGGAGGGAGGGATGGAAGGATGGGTAGATGGAAGGTTGGAAGGCTGAGTGAATAAATAAATGGATAGATGGATTAATGATTGCATGGATGAATGAGTGAATGGACGGGTAGATGGATGAATAGATAGATAGATGGATGGGCTAACTGATGAATAGGATGAATGATGGATGTTTTTCTGGAAGAGATGATTGACAAAATACACTCAGTTAGGATTAGTTAACTCACATGTAATTAATTGTTTTCCAAGAAAGTGATCTGGTTATGAAAGTTTGAGAACCTTAACTTGCTCACGTGTTTGCACGGAATAGCCTATTGCAAATCCAGTCAAAGAAAAAACAGAAACGTGATGGGGAAAATTTGTAATATGAATAAACTGTATGAGGGAAGAAGTATTCTTGACATGTAGCGGGAAATACCAATGACATAAAGGGTTAAAAAAAAAATTAAGAAAAAGAGAATAACCTGTCAGAAGTGTCCAGATAAGAGAGCGAGCTAGAAGACGATAGGAGGGGGCGAGGGGTGGAGGGAGAGGGGGGGGGAGGTGAGATAGGGAGTGAATGAGTGAGTAGTAAGAATCAAAAGAAAGAAGACAGTAAAAAAAAAGGAGAGTTCAATTCCTCCCAAAAGGAAGGAACTGCACACCGTCCACTTAGAGCTCAGACAAAAAGGGCCGATATAATCCCGCTTCCAAGCACTGGATTTTGCTTTTAAGCCTGAAGTGTCGAAGCACTTCCATTTGAGCGGCAAGATGGCCAGGAACGAAATGACATCTTATGCGGCCAAGCGGGAGCCACTTCCGTTTCTTCTCCGCGTTGCCATGGAGACGCGTGCTCTGATTACTCTCCAACCAAAGCGGTAATTACAGTCTGTGTTGTCGCTGCTTTCAGTTGCGACCCCTTACAAGTCAAAGATAAAAGGGATTTTCTTTTTCTTTTTTTATTTTCTTTTCTTCAAAGTTGGAAAGGGAAAGCCCCCTCCCTCGCTCCATACATCTTTCCATTCTCACACACATTTTTCTTCCTTTGACCTCAAAATAATAATGAAACAGGAAAAATGAGCCAAAATAGGATTTCATTAGGCCCTGAGCCTAACATTACTTTTTGTTTGCTGTTGTTGTTGTTATTGCTGTTGATGTTTCTGTGCCCCTGCTTTCGGAAATAAGGGAGAAGGAGGTGGGATGGGGTCTCTTATGTCGGCGATTTGGATAATTCCAGACTCAGCGATGTCAAAATTAGCTTCAACTGTCATCAGAGTGGGGGCTAATGGAGAGGAAATGAGTGATAGGTTGAGGGCCGGCGAACACAGGCAACCCCTGGCTGAGGAGGGAAATAGTGCAGAAGATTACAAAATAATTGCATCCTTTCTTGTCGGTCTTTCGTCTCTGACCTTTTATAAGGATCTTTCTCTGCCCCCTTTTTTATTTCTCAAATGAAAATATTTTCATGTCATGTCATATTATTTGTAGCTTTTAAAAGGAGTGGATATGTTGAAGATGCCACATCTATGTTTTTGTTTTCTTATGGTATTCTATCTTCTGTCTTAATTATAAGGCAAGCCTTGCGCTGTCTACTGTGTCGTTGCTTAAAAGAAAAAAAAAAGAACTTAAAGTAAACATAAATAGAAATACATTCACGGTTTAGTTTCATTGATATCAAATACAGGAGATGTAATCGGCGTCGGTGGCCTAGCGGTTGGGTCGTCGGACTCAGGATCTAAACTTTTGGGTTCGAATCCTGACTGGTCCCGACATTTTGTCCTTGGGAAAGACAATTTACACACATTTTTTTGATTCGATCCAGGTTTAAATGAATACCCAACAGTGATTTATATTGGGCTTTGAGGGCCTAATAGGCAATGGCCTTGTATGCTTCCCAGGACTTTTATAATATGAGCGTCTTCTTTGGGTCTGTCGGGGAAATGATAGATTGTAAAGCGCTTAGAGTCTGTACAAGGATACGCGCTATATAAATGCTCTCTATTATTATTTTTTTATTATTAATCAAAAGCTCCCATTTTCTCAAAACTTGAATCTCCCCATTTCGCATTGTTTGCATTTCCACTGCTCATTCAAACACGAATATTGTGTTCTTCTTTGGAGTTGGTCAGAATGCAGAATGACAGTTCAAACAATTGACCAAAAGAATGTCTTTCGAGAGATCTTCAATGTTTGTTTATGAAAAGACCATGAGCAAATTCTCGAGAGAGGTTATGTGTTTGTAATAATATCTTGATAAATGTGACATAAGTAGAAATGTTCATTAACGTTTTTTGTTTTGTTTTGCTTTGTATTTTGTTTGTTTGTCTGTTAGTTTCTTGTTAGAAACTACACGCATTTGAAATCTGCGGGAACAATACGCGCTTGTAACTACAGATCTTTTCGTCTATGCAAGAGACTGAAGCAGACTGTGTTGTGCATTGGTGCTGAAGTGGCCAGTTGTTCCTCGCCTCTGCTTCTTCTATGACTGAGTTAACAAACCGCTGTTTGACTAGAGTGTCCTACTGCAGAAGTTATAGGCAGCTGTGTTAATCTGATTTTTCTGCAGAATCTACTGGTCGTGAGCTCAGTTCTCTATTGCCCTAACTACCATTTTTGGCATTTTGAGAAAACTGTTTTATGTTTAGTAAATGTTTTTGCACATAGGAGATAGGGCACAATGTTATTCAAAATCTACCTGTTCGGGCAAATGATCACTGAAATAATTACATTATATGGTAGATTTACTATCCCTCTTTCATATGACATTATAAATTTCCAAATAGCCCAAACGTGGAGATAGAGCAAAAAAGAACTGAACTCCCGAAATAGTTATGTAAGTCTGATTTTTTTGCAGAATCCACAGCTAATTGAGTTAGAATAGTTTTTCACACTTCGTTTTTTGGCGTTGTCTCACTTGCTCATCCTTAGATCTCAGCATTTTCTGGAATGTAAAAACAGGAGCAGAGACAGAATTCCATTACGCCGCTCTATCTTCGGCTGTTGTTTTCCGTGTCTTGGAATCAGTTTTGATTTTTTTTCAGTCTAATGTATCTAAATCGGAGGTATGTTATATTCATTACAATCAGACTAGGAATATTAATTCATATTTCCTGAAATCTGTCACTGGAAAAAGATTGCAAACCTAGTACAAAGCTCGTTTTCGAATTCACTTTTCAAGTTTTCAATACCCTTATTCAATTAGCCAGGTAATACATATTACAATAAAATAGTACCATGCCTACATATAATCTATTTTGACTTGCAGAAGGTTTCTAAAAATAGATGTATTGGTGAGTCACTATTTTCCTTAAAATTCCCGCTTGTAATGTAAACATAATAGAATAATAAATTAAAGAAGTAGTTAATAGATAAACGAATGATTTAGATAGATAAACATAAGAAAAGAAAGGGGAAAAAAGGCAAAAAAGAAAGAAAGGAAGGAAGAAAAAAAAAGAGGGAACAAAAAAAAAAAAATGAATAATAACTAAATAAATAAGTAAACAATAAATAAATAAATAATAAGTAACCATAACAAACTGATCATTATAACAAATACGTATATGCAATTTTGAAAGTGAACAAACAAATACATTGATAAATAAATAAATAGGTGAATAAATAAATAAATAAAAGATAAATGCATGCATAAATAAATGTATAATATTTATAAGAATAAATAATAAATAAATAAACAAATAAATAAATGATCGTTGAATGAATAAATAAATACTTTAAAAAATAAATAAATAAATAAATAATAAATACAACAGTGTCGAAGCTATGACGAAAGGAATAAAAAGAACGAAAAGACAAATGAATGAGAGAAAACAGAAAAACTGCAGAAAGTAAGAAAGAAAGAAAGAAAGATAGAAAGATATAAAAAATAAAAAAGAAGAGACAGAAAGATCAAAAGAAAGACAAGATACAAAGAAAAAAAAAGAACAACGAATGAGAGAAAAGGAAAGAAAGACAGAGAAAGAGAAAGAGAAAAACGATAGAGAGAAAAAGAAAAGAAACAAACAAAATACAAAAAAAAAAAAGAAAGAAAAAGCTGAAAACTCCTTGCACAAACTTTAATTCATTTTAAGGTAGATTAGAAGAATATGCATTTTTAAAAATTATTTTTTTCCACCAAAATACTCAGACTTTTATGAAATTTATATCATGAATTACAGAAAAAATAGCGTACAACACTGTCATGGAAATATAATACACTTAATGCAAAAAAAAAAAAAAGAAAACAAAACCGTATTGCATTAAGCTCAGATCACGGGTTCTGGAACTTGCTTGAAAATATCACAGTTATAGAGTTTTTAATGTTTACTTTCTTGTACACAATCTTTTGTTTGTCGAAATGATAAAGGTAAGACTTCAGATCATAGAGCTGCCACGTCATAATTTCTCCGATGTCTATTTCTTTTGTTTTGATTTTCCTCCTCTTTCTTTCAAATAAATAAATAAATAAAATAAATAAATAAATATATAAATAAACAGTACGTCCTACTTCTATGTTTCATTTATTTGTGTGTGTATGATTGCGTCAGTGTAATTGTATCTTATTAAATAGATTTTATTTATTTATTTTCTATTTTCTTCCTCACTCCTTTTCTTTGTAAAAAAAAAAAAAATCATTTAAATGAATTATTATGGTTATCGTTACCATTTTCTCTTCTTATTGTTATTTATTGTCTTCTTGGTCTTTTTCTTTTTTTTTTTTTTTGTCTTCTTTTTAGTTATGTTCTTACTCACTATTCTCATCCTTATCCTAAGATAATTTTTGGTGTCTGTACAACTAATTACGCAAAGGATTATGGCTGGTTTAGCAGTATAATAAGCTTATCTCTCTTAACAAGTTATTTTTAAAATGCGGTTACAAATGAACTAAAAGCGGTATTCACGAAAATGTTTCGCACATTTAGATTCTTTTCACCAGTTCATTTCAATACATTTTGAGACGATTTTTATTATGATCATCGTACTTACACGGCAGTGGATGTGTAGGATCTTATTCTCTCCATCTCTTTCTGCTCGTTGTTAAACAACACTAGAAGAGAACCGGCGGCCTTCGTGGGAGATTTCTTAAATATAGGTCAAACTGGTACTGTACTGCGACTTAAAGTACTATGGCAAGCGTGCGCACCTCGATGTTGGTATTTTGGATGATTAAACTGAATGTTGCTAAAAGAAAACGTGTTTAGCGTTTTGAACGCGTCATTCTATCGAGCGTACAAGTCGCATCAAACGCGAGTTTACTATTCAATTATATCGCATTTTTTTAGAATAACGTCAAACAAAGTAAGCTTTTTCCCGCTTTAGGTAAATAGAAACACAGATCCTTATGCAACAATGTTGTGTGCCAGATTTCATATGGATACACTCAGCAGTTTTCGAGTCCATAAGCCTTTTATATGGTTTATTGCAGATTTATAGTATAGATATAAAATTTCTTTTAAGCATTGACAAAACAGGAATAACAATCGTAGTTTATGGACACCGTTGTCTCACTCCACTGTAAAAGTATTCATTCTAAAGCTGTTTCCAAAATGATTAAGCATACTAATTTCTGCCTTTCGATCGATGGTCTTTGACTAGGAAGTAAGCCCTTACAAAATAAGGCTGGTGTGGTTCTGTAGTTATTATGACGAATGCCAAACATCATGGAGCATTTGTCATTCCCCCCCCCCCCCCTTTTTTTTTTTCGGCAACAAGCATAAAATGGATTTACAGGAAAATATTAAAATATTTTGACACAATTTGGCTGTTCTTTTTACAGAGATGTCTTGATTTTCTTGCTCTGAAACATAGCCTGGCCGTCCATAGTCCTTTTGTGATTATGATGTGAAACGGATGTTATGGACAATTCAGAATGCGTATGCTCGAGGAAGACAGGAGGAGAATGGCCTTGCTGAAAAATATTGTCGTATTCCGGGGAAACTTGGCAGTTCTCTCTGTCAACTGCATCACGCTTTCCGTCGCTGGCATCCATAATCGGCACTTTATCCCAGTCAGAATTTGATAAATAACAGGAGATATTAAGCCACACGTAGGATCCACAGCTTCTTGTGGACATGCGTTTGGGGCGGTAATTTGACGCGTTATTTGACTTTCGCGTGCACGGGACACGTAAAAACCGCGCCCAAACGCGGACGCGACCGTAATGTCGGATAAACAAACCGCGGGCACGCCGCGTCTCCGCCGCGCTCCTATTCGACTAACCCCATCATTACACGTGCGCAGGTCAATTATATTGCGTGACCTTGCATACATCAGTTTGCTACCGCCAAAACAAGGGATATCTATTTCTCCGACTCCTAGAGGTAGAGGTTTTATAGCAATGATTATCGTTATAGTTGGTTGGTTTGGTTTGGTCTGATTTTGAACGCGGCCCCAGGAACAGGGTTCAGATGTTCATCGGATCTGATGTCGTCGATACGGCTATAAAATAGAACCGGGAGAGGAGGTGGGGGCTGGGGAGGGAGAGGGAGGGGTCATGGCTTTTGTTTTAACAAAACGGTCTGGCGCCGGGAGCGTCTCCCTAAGCTTCGTGCGCAGGGTCGTATCGCTTGCGCCCTACGTAAGAAATCAAAGCGTAACGATAGCGCCACGCGACCTTTTCGTGTCTCGGCAGTACGCTCGGACAATTTTTGGCCACCATTGAGCCACGTGAGAATGGTGTTGGATTTTTACGTTGGATGATTGTCGGAGTGTTCGGTTCCGCCATGTGAAGGGGCGGGGTGGGGGGAGGGGGGGGGGGGGCAGAACCATAGTGGAAAGAGGTTATCGAAAATTACCGAAAGGGGCTGGAGTCGATATGATGTGAGTAGAAGAAAAAGAAACAAGACTGGAAAGGGGGGAGGGGGGGCGGGGGGGAGGAGGGATACGATAAAGATTTTATGCCATCATTTTTGTACAAAGTGGACACGTTTTTGGCTTGTTCAAAGTCAAAGTCATTATCATATATGACGGATGACAGCCACGCACTCTCATTGAAATTCAGTAATTTTGTTTATCCCCCTCTCTGCCCTTGCCTGTCTACCTCCTCTCCTCCCCCTCTCCTCTTCTGTCATGAGCGCACACTCACGCACACACAATTATGGGGGGAAAGAAAAAAAAAGCCACGACGACTGTGCTAGACCATATAGTGTCAGCCCACATAGAATACAGTTGTCGCAAGTCAGGCCCAATACTTGAAAAAGAGACATATCCAAAAACAAAGCAAAACAAAACAAAAAAGGACAAAAAAGTGAGCAAGAAAGAGGATGCTGTTGGGTACAATGAGAGAGAAAAATCTCCACTGATAATGTCAACGGTTTTCGTTGCTTGTTGTTTTGTATGTGTATTGTTTGTTTGTTTGTTTGTTTGTTTGTTGGCTTGTTTGGCGATTGATGACATTGAATTTTGAAGCTGTGGTCCGATGGTTTTTCTGTATGTGTTATTGCTGTTGTGTTTTAAAATGTTTAATTATTATTTTTATTTTTTATTTTTTAGATTTTTTTTTCGTTTTGGAATCAATATCTGTCCGGTGTCTCATCAATGTTCCTAAAATAATATGATGTTTTTCAACTGTTCATGTATATCTGGACACATCAGTCTTTCTACTCGAACTTTTTTTTCGTATCGTTTTTTTCCTTTTATTTGTTTGTTGTTTGCTTGCTATATTTGTTTATTTCTTGTGAGCACAGGAACACAAACGTCCCCAAATGTGCTTTAAACCCACAGATACACATATGTAATAAGCTTATATGCACACCTACTCACATGCAAGAACACACTCCTTTGTGTCAAACGAAGAGCCACATTGAATTTCACTCTCTCTTTTTTTTTAACCCTGATGAGATCAGCCTTAAGCAATCGATCACGCCAGATACTGGGAAAATTAATTCACATGTCCGGCCTCGGAAATTTAAAGTAAAAACGCTGTGTAGGAATCACGATTTGCCAAAAATTAGAAAACTTGTCAAAATTCACGAAGAAAAAATACTAGAAATATAAGTGTAAAAAATATCCACATTTCTACAGACATATTAATTAAAAATTATCTGGAGTTGGGAATTTTATAAAATACTTGACAGTGCTGCATGTGTCCTTAATTCTCATCGTTTTGTGTTCTGTCTGCCCAGGCCAGTGTACAAATATTATTGAGTCACATTTTTCCCGTTTGTAGATGCGATGTCCAATTCCTTGTCGCCTTCATTTTTAAATGTTTTAATATTATTATTATTGTTATTATTATTTATTTACTTCTTTTATTTTTGTGCATCAATGAGCAGTTTCCTTAGATTCACGTTTCTTGATGCCAAAGATAAGGTTAGCCTACCTATCTCTCCCCCCCCCCCCCAATATGCTCCTCCCCATAACACGGACTCGTACACCAGACGCTTGAGACTTTGTGCAGACCTCGGCTAGAACAACTCCAGTCAACTACATTTGAACCGAAAACTAAACGGCACTGGTTCGATTCCCGAAAGATCCTTGGCGAGGAAAAACAAACAGATGACTGACAGACACAGGGAATCATGGTCCCGGTGTGGGTGGGACTCTAGAGAATATCAGAAAATTAGAGGCTGACACATCTAATGAAAGAACCAAAATTGTCATCTGAAGACCGTCAACTGTCTCGCTACACCGGAGGAATTCAGTCTATCTATTCGAGCTTTTTTACATATTTTTCCCCTTTATTTGTTTGTTGTTTGTTTGTTATATTTAATTTATTTCTTGTGAGTACAGGAACACTACTACTGGATTTCTATTTTGAATGGCACGACACACTTTTGACAGGAAGTGAGTATTAATCAATGTTAGCCTAATTTAAATCCATTTGCTGCAATGGTTTTCGGACCTTTGAGTTTAATCGATGGGAACGTTTCCTATACATTTTAAGATGTCGATAGTAGAACCAAATGATGAATTGTGTTGATTCAGAATTCTTGCTCATTATTTGCTTTATGTGAGAAAAAAAAAGATAGCCATACTTCCGTATAATGAAGTTAATCTCCGCAATTGTGGAACGCCAACTGAAAAAGAGCAGATAGCCCCTAATGTTATTTGATATATTACTCTTTTAATTCAGTTTTATTTTCTTCTTCTTGTTTAAAAATAATCTTTCAACACAAAGAAAGTAAAGTTATCTTGGCTTTAAGAGCTTTCCAGTTTGGTGAGAAGAATTTTGTGAATAGAAATTTGGATTTTGGAAAATTTGCCCACACAGGGGCGTCTCCGTCTACTCTTCATCCGATTTTTAACTGTCAAGGATTCTTTAACGTGCTTATCGTATATATAGAGCCTTCAAAGTATATTCGCCGGTATATGACAAGGCCAAATTTCTGGCTTCCCTATCCAAGACGACAGGGGACTGTCGAGTCACTGAAAAAAAATGCAGGTTCTTATCTTTTAATCTCTCCCATCCCCGGGTAAATTTCGAAATTCGAACTCCCAAAGTAAGCTTTTCGCCGAACAGCAAACACCAAATCCCTCAAGTAGCCAGCAACGTGTGTCCTTTCAAGATGACACTAAATATCTCAGTTGAGCGTCGCTTTTTTTTTTCTTCCCATCGTTTCTGAAATCATAAAAAGTAACAAAGTCCTAATTTTTGTGTCCTTTGTCAATTTCTCTACACGATCTAAAGTTACTGGCTCTAGATTAAAAACAGTCCTGCCCTGGCCATGCCTTTAAATTTCAGAGTCGCAAACATGATTTAAGAATATTCTTAGTATGTCGTCAAAACTGTTACTTCCTCACTATTCTCAGCCCTCTCACCTCCACCCCCATTCCTTTTTCTCACCCAGAAGTTGCGGGAGAAGGGCCGGGGAGTCCATATAATCCCACCCTCTTCCTCACCCTCCTCTTCTTTCTTTTCCTTTCCCCCCATCTCCCAGGCACAGATGTAAACTTCGCTCAGCCTTCAGAGGAGGAGTTGCGTGGAAGAAAACAGGAGAAATGACAATATCCCCCCTCCCCCCCCCCCCAAACCGGATAACCACCAGATAACCAGATTCGAGATAACCTCCACTAGAAGGTTGACAGACGTATTATAGAACGTAACCCAAACCAGCCAGCACTGAACAGAGCGCGGCGTAAAGTTCTACTGGACAGACCTATTTAACAGTCCAGATGTTCTGTACAAACGTTATCACTCAGTCCTGGGAGTACTCACACATAAAACTGGTGTGAATTGTGGCTTTTGTTCTGCTTGTGGTGTTAGCCATTTCCCCTGATTGACAAATTACCGCGCTATGAGCTGTGACCGAAGAAATATTGCTATTGAAGAACATCATGTAGCTAGGATATGCAGAGAGAAAAAATGGTACAGTGAGCAGTAAATACAATGAGCTTAGTGAGAATACAAACTCTGGCATACTCCATCGGATGACACGACCTATGCACATTCAAGCTTGATGTAAATATATATCATTTTTACATTATCACATTCTGAACAGCTACTGGGATGGTATATATTATTATATAGAGGTGAATTGTACCTGAAATGGGCAAGTTTTGTTTATTCTAATAGTAGAGAATCAAATGTAGAGAAAAAGATGTTGTACTTATGTTTTTTTGTTTTTTTTTGAAGATTTTAACTTTAAACTGCTAAATGACAAAGGAATCTTTTGATACTAACGCCCGAAGCCTGGTGTGATAGGTCAGAGTTACTTTTGACATGACAGCTTGATCTTTTTTCATTATCAGATCTTGTCACAAAATCTTGCCACCTCCTTATCGCACCAGAGTTCCACTCCTTTATTTTCCCTATCTCTCCATCCTGCAACCCCCCATCCTCACCCCACCCCACCCCCGCCCACCCAGTAACCCCAGTTATCCCCCTCCCACTACTATCCCGTCCTCCGCTGTCTATTATCACAAGCATCATTAGTGAGAACCATCGAAGGCTTTTAGCGCTGTTCGATTACCGGTGTGTTATCGCAAGCCTGGAGGACTGCAAGCATTAGGTACCGGCTTCCCATCATTGAGGTGGCACCGCCCCGCTCACTGCCAAGCGCACTATCACGAGATATGGCGCTAAGATAACCAAATTGAAAAACCATTCATTGTAATTCAGAGACCAAATCTGTGATAAAAATCATTAGTATAAAGTGAGTCTTGCATGACGGAGAGAACGTTCAAGAGAATGCGGGAGTGAGTTTTATTCTCTCTCATATTTCATCGCTTTCTGGGTTACTCTTTTGGTTTGCACCGTTGATTCTTACATGAGGCGTTTAAATATATTTTTCTCTCTTTCCGGATTCCCTGCAACTATTACTCGGGTGTCTAAGTAGAATTTACAGGACGGGGACTATTCCGTGTACTGTCGTAGATCTGTTATTCTCCTACCATAACAGATATTCATTCTCTTGTCCATCTGTGTTAAATGAAATCAAAGACCTCTATTTACGTCTGTGACTGTGGCCATGCAGTCATAGAACAAAGTTACCCTGCAGATTACTGTGCGGTGCGTTTAAACAAAGAGGCAAACTCCTGATATTTTGATGATCTAAAGGATCTGGGGGGGGGGGGGGGGGGGGGGAAAGAAAAAAAAAAAAAAGAACCCCTACATTTTAAAA
>JBCEWB010000020.1:2982134-2993308 GCA_039654565.1 Peronia peronii
TAGATAGATAGATAGATAGATAGATAGATAGATAGATAGATAGATAGATAGATAGATAGATAGATAGATACACTCACTTTGTGAAGCTCTCCATTGTGCACTGTGCATTCCAGCTTCCAGGCTCGACTTGCCCACACCGGAGAAGGTGGGTGAGTAGGCTGTGGAGAGAGACGTTATATGATTGATAGTGAAATTAGTTCATTAGGTACAGAGTGCAGGAAGACAGGAGAAGAAGGACAGGGTCTATCAAGGAGAGAGATGGAAATTAGAGCTGATGAGAGTGAAAACGGGAACAATAAAACAATGAAAGAGGAAAGATTGTAATGAATGTGGGAGTAAGACAATCAAAAGAGTAAAAGGTGTTATAAGAAAATGGAGCAGATTGGAAGCGTCGTCCATAAATATGTTTGTTTATTTGTTTGTTTATGTGACAGGAAACCTGAAAAGAATGAGTGAATCTTGAGGACAGAAATAATTATTCAAGAGCTAGTGAGTAAATCTGTAAATGGAGAGACACTTATCCAGGTCAACACCAGACAATTAGCTTGTCAGTTAAAGTGGAAAATTAGGACAAGAGTAATAAAAATGAGTCATACATTAGCAACAACAGTTATAGTAGTGCTCATAGTAGCAGTATTAGCCGTTTATGTAATTACGTTTATACACCATTTAAAGCTTACAGGTAATTCACACTACTTTCTCATAGAACATGACAATTCATGCTTGAAAACTATTAGAAATTGTGGCAAACAGATATGTCATTCCTGAAGAAATCACATCCATTATCGTCCTAAGGAGTATACAAACAGCTATGAAAATTCCACTAAAAGAGCCAACCCTGGCCATAATAGATTGATGTGTAGTGTATTTTGAAAGTACGAGTAGACTGATTGTTTATTTGGAGAGACGTACGTTTAGGCACTGTTGGTGGAGGGCCGGAGAGAGCCAGCTTGGGAAAGGCCGGGTCTGTGGACAGTGAACAGATAGTTATGCAATGAATACAGTTTGAACAGAGAAACTCATTTAGTTAACTCAGTGACAAAGATAAAAGATATTTAACACATGGTAATCTAAATTCCTTTATTTCAAACCATATCGAAACCGTTGACATCTCCCTTAGTTATTTTTAGGGTTAGAATGATTTCTGTCTATGTGTAAAATTTAAAATTTTTTCACTCCAAAGATTTAAGAAATGGATATATCTAAAACTCTGAGAAAAAATTTTGATACGGAATTGGGCAACAATGGTAAGACGTTTGAATTATCGTTCCCTGATGATGAGTTGAAAAACATAAGGTTTTCCAATACTTTTCTAGGTCGAGAGAAACATGACTCACGTCTGACAGCCACACTTAAAAGATAGACTAGTGTTACTCCATAATAGCCTTTTCAAAGACTTAATATCTCTTAATGAAAAAGAAGAAGAGGAAAAAGATGAATGCTTACTACCTTTACCTTGGCTCTGAGGGCTGGGCTGTGGAGACCAGGCATTTTTGCCGTATGCAGAATCTGAAAAATGGAAGAGATGAGTTTGAAAGAAATGTAACGAAGATTGGAACAGATAGAAGTTCGTGTCAAAATAAGCGTTGTTGTAAGGGATCAAACACAACCAGTTTGTATTTCATTTGCTTTGGCCAATCCTCTTTTTTCGCTTTCCTTCTTCTACTCTAAGGGTAGGACAAAGTAAGAATGTCATAAACTATTACCCCTCCCCCCCCCCCCTCCCCATCCCACCCACTTACCTACTCATCCGCCTTAGTCAGTGCAATATGTTCAAGAACAAACGAGTTACATGAAACAGTGCAATCATGTACAGTAGTCAAAGAAATGACACAGTTATGAGTGCTCAAACTGTCGTGACCCGGGCAGCCAATAAACAGTAATAGTTCATATTCGACTAAGCAAAAACCTCGAAATCCCCGCCGGAGTATGTGTACCCTCCTGCTAAAAATAGAACACTCACTGATGTTTGTTACCCCTCCTCCACGTGATCAGAGAACAATAAAATTGTCACTGGTCCCGTGCATTTTTTATGTATTTCTCTATGACAGTGGTAGTGAATAGTTTGAAGTGTTTGTATCCCCCTTACTAAAATTAGACGGGATTTCCAGCCGTTCGCTTGGTCGGAACAAATCTATTAAATTAACAGATCTCAGAAGGGTAAGAATCTCGTGAAGACTGTGTGTCTTACAATCTGTGAATTGTCAGCCTCCTGATGAAAGTTGTCGCTGTTACCATTAGCGAGATAATTATTATTAAGACATTATGGTACATACTTGTACGAGATTTCGCTGAAATATTCTAAAATGAATGCATGACTGGACAAACAACTGAGTGAATGATACAAGACTAAAGAAAAAAAAAAGAAAGAAAGACAAATAGAAAGGAAGAAGTCATAATAAATAATGAAATATACAAATATATAAATAATGATGAACAGTAACTAAATAAATAAACAAGTAGAGAATTAAATACAAGATTAAATAAATAAATAAACACGAAAATAAATAAAGAAAGAAAGAAAGAAAGAAATATAATATAGATAAATGAATAAATACATAAATAAATACATAAACAATATTTATAAGCAAAATAACACTTTCCCAGGAAAGTAGATACATGTAATATCATTGCTACAATGATACATTTGGTGTTGCAAAACCTTTGCAAGTGTTTACAACCTACATTTTTACTCATGCAGACATAAAATAATCAGCTATACGGTCTAAGTTTGTAATGCTATAATCACAAGTATATTCTCACATGTGCAGACCATCCACCCAGTTCGTATCCCGTATTTGGCAGTGGAATATGCAAATCTTATAAATGAACTGTAGTGAATCTGGTATACAATAGGGATTATTCTTTTTAATATCCCCCCCCCCCTTCCTTTTTTAAAAATATCCAGGTTTATTGCTGCTTTTTTTTTTTAATTCCCAAATTTCTAAATACAGAAATTAAAACAACAACAACAATAGAAACTTTTAGAGATAGCTTATACTAAAATGTGAAGTTGTAAAATGCCGTTTCTCTAAGCCCGGTTCATTCCTCTTAAATTATTTTTGAAAGATAAAAAAAAAGGTATAATAATTTAAAACTATTATCTCTTTAGTGCGATCTTTCAGCAGTTAGTGTGACGAGCGTCGATTTTAAACTGCTACATATCATTCAATGCCGGTGATATTCAAACAACAGGAGACAAAAATTAATTATGATGCTTAAGCATTGATTACTTCATGTTAATTTGATTTAATATGATCTGTGGTCTGTTTTACTTCATTTTGACCTTCATATTTATCTATTTATATGGTATATAAATATATATTGCGTACCGATATAAATGTAATATTTATTTATTTATCTATTTATTTATTTATCAATCCATTTATTTATTTCTGTATTTATTAACTTGTATATTACATTACATTATTATTTTGAGCATTTCAATCAGTTGCCCTTTCTGTTTATTGTTAATATTATTCTAACAACATTGAATCTTTCAATATTGAAAAAAGTAGCTACAGATGAATCAGCTGAATCATTTGAGAAATAGAAAGAAAAAGAGAGGCTAGGCTAAATTAAGCTGTTAATTCTTAGACGGAATGATTTATTAAGAAACGAAAACACGGCCACAAACTTTAAGACTGAAAGCAGAAAAATCAGAGATTTTTAACATATTGAAAATAAAATTAAAAATATTTCATTTGAAAATATGCACGAAAATATCAAGAAAAACTGAATAGAAGTCGGCGATGAAGTATGCTTTGTTTAAATAATCCTTCATACTTCTTTGTTTTATTTCCTCCCACGGCACGCAGTTAAATCCCAGATGATCCTGGATGGATTAAAAGTAATGGACTCATCAACACCGAAAGTGAAACAGTGACTGACAACACGAAGAACAAAACAAGGGCCTCCTACCGTCTACCGTCGCAAAAATCACCATCAACTGCACACAATATATAAGTTTGAATAATTCCGTTTCTTTATTTACCAAATGAAAACTCCAGTGGAAAAACCAGATAAGTCACATTTTCAACAAAGGGAGAAAAACAGAAATTAAAGTTTAGAAATCTATAGTTTTTCACTGTATACCTTTTTAAAAGCTCTCTATTTAGAGGAACTTATCTGGTTTTTCCGAATTTTTGTTCTGGTAAACAAATCTTAGCCGTGTGCTTTATAATGTCGAGGCAACAACTCATTTTTCACAAAAATGTGACTAATGTGTTTTTTCCACTGGAGTCTTCAAATGGTTCCGTGATTACACAAACTCGCAATGGTATATCATCTCAAATCCAAATTGTTGAGTAATATCGGAAATATTTTCATTAAGTAGCACATTGATCGTTTTCTTTTGCCTACGAATATCAGGCTTAAATCAAATGCTTAAGTAGAAAAATGCTAAAGTATTCAAACCTTATCGTTGTTTCATTTAAAGTTAATTTGTGTATAACTGAAGTAAAACCTTTTAACATTGGTTGAATATACGACTCAATGTGGAATAGTATAGGTGTATAGAGCAGGTTTGGCAAAAAACACTGTAGCTATTCTCCTTGCTGGTAAGATAAGCTAAAGACATATTATAACTATATATATATATATATTTCAGATTACAAATCCACCACTATGTAAATGATGTTTCAAACTTACGTCTTCTGCACTGTTAGCATTCTCTGGAAAGTCATCTGTCCTATGTTTTACAATACATTGTGATAAAAATTGTATGTGACTTTTTAAAAACTATTATCATTATTATTAGTATTAGCATTAGTATTTTTATTATTATTATTTAATTTTTTTTTTTTTTTTTTCAGGCCAGCTGTTGAAATTGATCCACATTGTCATTCCTTTTTGTGCTAGTTTTTCTTGCTTAGAATTACCAGAATGTGCCGATACCTTTTTTGCTCTCTGAATTCTCGTGGAACATCTCTACGACTTACAACACAAAATGTCTAACACTGGGCCTTACGTCATCAGACGCGCCCACATTGCCCGCGAGACATCATACAGTTTAGTACCAACATCGAAGTGCGCCAGACACGTTTGCTATGGAGAAATTGGCAGCAAATTTGACAGAAAACTAACGTATCATGATAAAATTTTAGGGAGAGGAAAGTGAATCTGAAAGGACATTGCATTTTCCAGTTCATAACAAATTGATATTATTGCACACTTCCTAAGAAAAAACACTGACGCCGTTAACTCATAGCAGTTTCCGTCAGCTTTGCACTATCACCGAATCACCACACACACACACAGAAGATACGAATCTGAAATAGCAGCACACACATCCCCAGGTTATCTAAGGTACCTTCATCCCTGCGGCTTCAGTTCAGTTTGTATATGGCGGCACAAAGCTGTCTATCTCCCAAGTCCTCTGGCACCGTAATTCACCCAAACTGCAGTCACCTCGAATTTATTCCCTACCCCTCAACCTCGCGTTGAGTCTCAAAATCACATTCATACACACTCGATGCCGTTCCCTCCTCTCTTTCTCTCTTCTCTTTTGTCCTTTATCCCTTTATTTCTCCCCCACCCTCCCCTCCCTTTCCGACACCTCAGTTCTATTTTCATTTACCGGAACCGGAAAGACGGAAACCGGAAAGCGGAAGCAACTGATGCCATGGCAACGGACCGGAAGCCTGTTGTCGGGTGGCAAAGAAAAGGAGATTGTCTAGCCCCGTGAGTCGAGTTCCAAATTCTTTGATTCTCTGGCAGCAATAAAAGAGTAGCCGATCCATATGTGCCGGACACAAATTTGGCGATCAATGACACACAGCTTTGATTTGGACGATTTTAGGAAAATGCTTATAGAAATATTGTTTGAACAATTTTCTGGAGTATCAATCTTGGCCAAATTATGAGGCAAGATTTATGCGTCTAATTTGCTGGAACGTATGTTATTAGAAAACCGTAAACACATTTTGCCAGTATTGTAACTGTTATTATTTCTTGACACCTCCACCCCCCTCCCCCCTCACGCTCTTGTTTCTTTGACTATTTAGGAAATATACAAGAATGTGACAGGACATTTCAAATGAATAGGACTTCACCCTATGAAGACTATACAAGAGTATATTGTCCGTAAAATTTACTATGGTGCTTTGTGGGGTTGATAATACCGAGGGAAGGGACAAAAATATGCCAATGTAGTACTAAACCGAGACTGAGAACAGTAAATCACTGTAGGAAAAATACCGTCATCCCCAACTATGTTGCTCCCCTTCCACACAAAACGCTGAGCATAACTTTATTAGGATGTGTTTCATTTAGACTTATCAGTGAAAGAAAATCCAGGATGGGACGTGTATAACAGCTTTTGAAATTTAAAGACAGATTCCAATGCATTAAATAATTGCATTTATATCTGTATATTAAATAATTGCATTATATATTTATATAAACCACAACACATCGTTCCTTTCAGCCTTTGAATTCGCTTTTACTGGATACCATCACTGTGCATTTGCAGGCGCAAGGGACGTATTTAAATCTCATGTCATATTGTACGGGTGTTGGACTGCCACTTGACAGTTTGTCCTGCCTAGACACTCGCATTTCAAAGTCCAATGTTTATGCAGGATCCACAGATCCTGAAAAGCTGTGACAATCTATACTAACACTGACAGAGAGCGATATAAACAATCCCAAATTATCATGTCAAATGCACTCGTATACTTGCTGTATATGCACAGTATTGGAATTCTATAAACTTCTCAACATTACTATAATAAATCAAGAATAATTTTGTTAGTACAGAGCAGATATCTACTTCATTACAATTAATGTGTACAGCTTCGACGTGTCTCACTGTTGGCGATTCCACATAAAAGACCATTCTAGACCATTGTCGTCTCCAGTATACAAGATTGCGCTACCACAGGTCTCTATGTCCTGAGCAATCTCATGCTGAAGTCACTCTCAGAGTTTGTCAGTTACCTGATTACTATCTATACTCGGTAATTTGTCAGTGATTCCCTTCAAACCCTTAGAGAAACTAGAAATGTTAAATACAATATGAGTGCCTGTTTGTCAACAGCTGATAAAGTTGACTTATTTAAAACTAGAAGTGCCATCGGAAATAATAGAGAGAACCTTTGGCGCTGAACAGCTAAAGGAACATGGCATCTTCTCCATCCACTCCCACCCCTCCCCCCTTTCATCCCCCCTCCCCTTTCTCCCTTCCCCCATCCACATTTTCCATCCCACCCCCCATTCTCCAATTTGTTTTCTCTGATATAAGTTGAACAACTTGCCACTGCATCAACAGCCTAAATGTGTGCCGGCCACGCCGTAGATTCTCTCTCCAGATTTCTACAACGAACTGTTCATGTAATGTTTATTTGTTGATTGAACTGACTGCACTTCCCGGCCTGTATCCTTGTCATTCCAGATGATCACTTTAAGTGTCCAAATTCGATAGTTTGTTTGTTATTAATATTGTTCGTTTTCGTTTTAAGTCAATGAACCGACTGTTCTAGACAACGCGAAGGCCAGCGATTCGTCCTGGTTATTCTTTGATAATCTGTTCATGTTTTTTGTCTGTCTGTCTGTCTGTCTGTCGGTTAGGGTATACATTCACTTTTCAACCTCATGCAAGTGGTTAGCTCATGTCTGTCAGTCTGTGTCTGTCTGTTTGTTTAAATCATAGAACTGACACTTCCCGGCAATGCTAAGGTCTTTATCCTATTCTGGGCATTCCCACTTGACCACTACTGCCCACCATTGTTTGCTCGTTATTATTTTCTTATTTTAATGAAATCACTGATCTGATAAGTTTCGACGCAGCCCAAAGGTCAGTCACCTAACACTGCACTATCCTTGACTCTGTAGCTATGTTACAAGCATGAGCTCTCCAATTTTTCTCGTTTGATTGACGAATGTTTTTGCTTGTTAAGACAGTTTCAATCTAATGGACGGTCAGGACATTCTCCTCTTCAACAGGTCATCAATTTAATTCATCGTATGTCAACTTGTAATGGACAGAGCGAGGAAAGAAAAAAAGAAAACATATGAGATAGCACTGTGTATCTATATGGTCTGAAAGTTTGTGTATGTGTGTGTGGGGGGGGGGGGGGGGGGGGGAGACAGAGAAAATCTCTTGAAACTTCATAATAATTCCCCTCCGAGTATAATTTGGCTACATGTGGGAGATAAATGTTTTCACCAAACAAAAAACAAACAAGAAACAAAAACAAAAAAAAACCTATAAAGTTGGTTGAGTAATATCTGACAATTCAGTTGTTCATAGGAGTTGCGGGAATAAACGGAAAATAAGGAAAACAAAATTCTCCATGGATGAATGAAGGAAATGCTTTTAAATTTCTGTCATGCTGAAGTAATATTTTTAAATTTAGCATTCCAGTACCTTGAGAAACATCACTTTGATTTCGTAAATGTTGACCCTATTTAGTCACTGTTATTGGGAATGTTCTCTGCTCTTTGCGACATGATTGACAGTTTTGTATTTCTCACACTTGTACACAGCAAACTCCATAGCTGTAGGATATGAATAAGAATTGCATTTTAAGCGATCTGAAGAGATATGAAAAACAAATGCAACTGGTTATGTCCCTTAAAATTCCTGACAATAGAAGTTGTATTTTCTTTTTTCTTCCTACCATTTCAAACACAACATCGGCTTTAGAGAGGGGAGAACAACGACAACAGCAACAACAGGAATAACAAGGACAAGGACAACAGTAACAACAATAACAGTTTTATCGAAGATCACATTTATACGAAGCCTTGGAGTTCATCGATCAGATTCAAAACCAGAAAGGAAACTATTCTAGTGTGTTGTTTGTTGAATTTTCAGTCTTACTTTCAGATCTCTCGTGATCTTCCTGTTTTAACTGCTTGATTTCTTTAATTTAAATATATCAAAAGTTTCTATATATGTCGTTATTAACACAAGCGATAGAAAAGAATAATTCCCCATCAATACTAGCTAATATCATCATATTCCCCAAGAACTGTCAATCAGAGGCAATATTTTAGAATGATCACGAAAAGAACAAAAAGCGTGATTCTTTATTCCGTTATTATTTTTATTATATTTTTTAAAAAATGGTATCCATTGTTGAATGGGAACATGAAAACTCACACATTCTGATGAGTAAATACCAGCACAATTTCAGCTGTGTATTAAAGAAAAATATTTGAGGTTAGAGACGGCTTCACTTATGATGAGACACTAAGAAAATAAAGTGATTTACAAAAACAAACACAGTAGAGAGAACCAGATTGTGGATCCCAATACATCCTCGCGGCTTTTCTTGAAAAAAGGTGTGGCATTTGATAGGAGGAGTATAGTAAACATTTGTCTTTCAGATTATCGTCATCTTGACTTATTTTTGTTTGTTTACTTACATATTAATCTATATATTATCATATTCTTGTCAACTTTATGGCAAATCGTTCGTTATTTTTTTCCTTTCTCCGTGCCATCTTTCAATTTCAGTCTTCCTCCCTGTCTTTCATGGTTCTTTCCTTCCTTTCATTCATATACATTTTGATTGCTATACGCCAACTGTCTTGTTTCACCTCTCTCGCAGAAATATAAGGAATTGTCACTGCAAAAAGTAATTGTGAATATTGATTGAACCAGGTTTTATATCGTGAAGCAGCTAATGGTAATGGTTTACATATTGAGATGAGAAAAGAATCTAAAATACTCCCGTGGCTTGGATTATTATTATTATTATTATTATTATTATTATCATTATTTTGCTCAACTTCTTTATCAGCTTGACGAATATGTAATATTTTCTAAATATCAATCGTGTATTTTTTAAAAATTTATTTATTTTTTATTTCAAGACAATAGCATTTCCATTTTATTGCAAACTACAATAATTATTAGTTATTTCAGACTCAATCAGATATCAATATAAAAAATAGACAGAAAACAGGGTAAAATGTGTTATCTTCATTCCCAAAGATAATCTGCTCAAATTGAATAGGCGACATTTTAAACTGACAATCAGTGGTGCAGCTATTTTGTTGCTTTTCAATATGACCATGAAAAGGCAGTCTACTGATTATGAAAATGAAAGAACTATAAATAGGGTGAAAGAAATTGCTAACGTCATGAATTATTTGTAAATTCAACTCTCACTGTACTTGTTTTATTGAAGCTTTGAAATATCGCACCCTTTGTTTTTTAAAATTTTGTTGTTGTTGTTTTGAATTAATCCAGCTCAGACCTAACATTTGTGTATTTCTATATAAAATCATTATTTTTAGAAATGTAAAGTTGAGAAATGGTCATACAACTTTCTTGGAATACCCAGGCTGCTTCTTCCCCCCCTCCCCCCCTTCTTTCCACCCTAACCCTCATCCCTTCTCGGCTTTTTCTCACTTGACAAGTTATAGTAATGATTTAGTTATTAAAAGACATGAGCAATGTATATTATTTCTTTTTGTTTTAAGTAGGTACTTTGTAACTGTTTCGTTAAGAATATTGTGTAAAGCGAACGACCTCAGGACGAATAAAAGCTCTGAGCTATTTCGATACAAGACACAAACCAGGAAGTATAAGTGACACCCTGACAGTTTTCCTTGACTAGAACTTAACTTTATCATAGTATGATATATGAAGGATTTGTAGTTAGATGAGGAAAGGTAACACAATTCAGTTACCATGAGCAAGAAAGCTTTCAATATTGAACAGTTGCTTACCGTTTTGGCTGTTTACACTAGAAATAATATGCTAATTGTTATCAGTGTGGTAAAGTCAACTGACAAAATGTATTTCTAGAGATAGAGACCTAGATTTAATTACACATGTAAGCAATGAATGATTGATGAGCAAATAGTGGGATATGAGGTTGTATGGCAAGAAACACGCTCAGGCAGCTAAATGGCGAAATTAATATATAGGGATGGGCAAACAGAGAGTTCAGTGAACAAGACAAGCACGTGAATGGATGGATGAATAGATGGATGGATGGATAGATGGATGGATGGATGGATAGATGGGTGGATAGATGAATGGATGGATGGACCCATGGATGGATGGATAGATGGATAGATATGCCTACGGCATATGTATGTAAGTATGGATGGATGGGTGGATGGATGGAAGGATTAATCGAAAGATGGATGGATGAATGGATGGATGGATGGATGGATGGATGGATGGATGGATGGATGGATGGATGGATGGATGG
>JBCEWB010000020.1:3014198-3027048 GCA_039654565.1 Peronia peronii
TTGTCATTGTTGTTGTTGTTGTCATTGTTGTTGTTGTTGTTGTTACTGTTGTTGTTGTCATTGTTGTTGTTATTGTCATTGCTGTTGTTGTTGTCATTGTTGTTGTTGTTGTCATTGTTGCTGTTGTTGTTACTGTTGTTGTTGTCATTGTTGTTGTTATTGTCATTGCTGTTGTTGTCATTGCTGTTGTTGTTGTCCTTGCTGTTGTTGTTGTTGATTTTGTTGTCACATATTTCCAAAGAGCCAGAGGAGCATGCACCCCGCTAATTTATGAATGAAAAATTACGGGTAATACATATATATACTTTTTCTTTTTAGAAAAATTCTCTTTGCTATCGCTTTATTACAATCATCAGTGATTGAAAGAGAGAATATTATGTGACGAATGCGTTTTCCCTATATTTGCTGTCGGGATTTTTGAGTATCTATATTTTGAAGTGACCATTTCACAGAATTTATTTCTGAAAACTTATATATCCACCTGTTACTTTGTTATAAAAGCATCAGGCATTCCCAGATCTTTTGATGCATAAGAGTTGTTTAGCTGTATTTGCAATGTGACTTGCAGTAAATTAAAGGCCATAGTAAATTTTAAAAATGTCTGAACTGCCTTGACAAACATGTGGGTACTCACCAGTATGTTACTTTTATCATCATTTTGTACAAATGTTTTCAAATTCAAGACGAACTGTCTACCGGCAGCTAATTCAATGGGCTCAAAGAAAGAAACAACAATATGAATTATTGTGTAGAACCCGATATGTTAAAAAATTGATTAAAGGGATATTACTGGCTAAATTTTTAATTTCCTAGTTCTTCATCAACACCACAAAGGAAAAACATAAAATGTCAGTAGAATATTGCCATATAAAAGAAAATTTAATCAGATGTTGTGTTCATTATGTAGGAGAGGGTTTTTAGTTTTTTTTTAAATTGTGAATAAAATAGTACATTTTTAGTAGAATTAAAATGATAATGGTACCCTATTTACATTTTATATGTTTTCATTATTGCCCCGACGAAGAGCCAAGCGGGCTCGAAAATTTGGCCAGCGAGATCAGTTTAACTTTATTATCTCAATTCTGAATTCTTCGTATTGTTTTTCAACTTTTTTGGTGTATTTGATTAGTTATCGGTAGACAGTCGTCT
This sequence comes from Peronia peronii, assembly GCA_039654565.1. Taxonomy (NCBI): domain Eukaryota; kingdom Metazoa; phylum Mollusca; class Gastropoda; order Systellommatophora; family Onchidiidae; genus Peronia; species Peronia peronii. The sequence goes on from JBCEWB010000020.1 coordinate 3,015,348, forward strand.
TAATTTTAAGACATTTTTCGTAGAACGCTAATGATTATCATCTTCATCATTTTCTAGAAGTGTCTTTGAAGAATACGAAGACTGTCAAACAGTATTTAAATATGTAGTTAAAAGGCCTCAAAATGAAAAAAATACAGAAATGGATGAATGCATAAATAAATGGAAAAATTAAAAATTAAAAAGCAAATAAATAAATAAAAAAAAGAAAAATGGAAAAAAATAAGTTTCAAAATTTTCAAACCTAGTTAGGATAAAGGAAAGAAAAAGTGACTGAAATACCTCATTAAGCAATAATTAAAAATCTACGATTTTTCATCATGATCATTATCATCATCCCCATTACCGATGTACAGGTGCTCCCAGGCTCTTGCAGGCCATTGCCAAAGATGGCGTTATCCCTTTCCTGAGGTTGTTTTCCGTGACCACCAAGAGAGGCGAGCCATTCCGAGCCCTGATTCTGACCTGCCTTATCTCTGAGATTGGAGTCCTGATCGGAAACTTGGACTACGTGGCCCCCATCATCACCATGTAAGATTATCATCAATACATCAATAGTCTGACTTGACTTCTATGAAACAGAAATATATCTCGCAGCCAGTCAAAATGAGTTGTATTGCCACTTTTCTGCCAGACTGAGATATATTACTATCAGGTAAAACCTACATTCATAACACTTCTATGAGGTGAACAAAGTTTTGAGCAGCCTTGACTGTATGCCAGAGATATTGTAAGTTGAAAAAATAGAGGGTGCTACTCCAGCATTGGCTAAAATCAGGAGAAAAAAATCAATGAAAATAAACAATTTAGCACTTGAATCTGTCTCTTCATCTCACAGCATCTTGATTTTTCTCATAGTCTGCCCATAAGAACTACATGTCTTATTCAGAGATGAATGCTCTTTCAATAGATTTGTTCCGACTAAGCGAACGGCTGGAAATCCCCATCTAATTTTAGTAGGGGGGTACAAACACTCCAAACTGTGCACTGTCGTTGACATAGAAAAACATATAAAAATGCATGGGACAGGTGACAATTGTTCTCGTATTTCATGGTGGAGCGGTAACAAACATCAGTGAGTGTTCTATTTTTAGCAGAGGGGTACAAACACTCCAGCTGGGATTTCCAGGTTTTTGCTCAGTCAAATATGAACTATTTGTGCAATACAAAAGCATTGCTATCAGACTACTCCAGTATATCTAACTCGTCATTTACTCTGTTTGTGTCCAGTGACTGAGGACTCGTTCTGACTGGGCGTGAGAGATATGTTTTATCAGATGCCGTTGGTCACTGATGTATTGTTTTCAATGCACTGCTACTGATACAGTCAGCATGTATGATTACCAATGACATAAACAGCATGTATGATATCTTGACATTAACTTGACAGGGATACACACTTGAAGATTTCAACTTCAACATTTCATGAAAGGCAAACAAAATAGTCCCTGTTTTCTTGTGTTGTGAAAGTAATCCCTGTTCCTGCTAGTGGTGATGTCTCTGTAAGCCTGTACAGGTATCCTCTTCTTCCTCACTTTATAATCTTTTTCAGTATTATTTTTTTGTTTGTTTACTTGTTTGTTGGGTTGTTCATTGATTTGTTTGTTAATGCAAGACTGGTCACAACACATTTTCCGATGATCAAAAACAGTGTTCTATTCTTATTTCTATGTGTCTTTGATTTTCCAAGCGGTGCCAAAATCTTCAAGTCTCACAGTCTCCCCCTTTGTCCCACAGGTTCTTCTTGATGTGTTACGGCTTTGTCAACATGGCCTGTGCTATGCTGACTCTCCTGCAAACTCCCAACTGGAGGCCCAGGTTTAGGTTCTACCACTGGTGAGTACAAGGTGTCAACAGTAGCTTTAGATTCTGCCAGTGATAATTTGGGCCCTGATATGGTGAAAAACATTTCCTATTCATCAACAATATCAAAGCCAAGATACCCCAATCATCAATGAGCGAAAGAGTGGAGCATCAATATGGCAGACTTCTATATGTATTTAACAATGAGGAGCTTGTGAAAGGAAGTTGTTTTTCACCAGTGCAATAGCCATTTCTTCAGCCAGGTAAGTTACCTCCCTTTGCCAAGCAGACGTGGTAAAAGACAAGGTTTGTAAAAAAAAAAATCACTTCGGTCGCTGTTGTATGAAACACGTGAGATGAAAATTCTGAAAAAATGATCAGGATGAGAAAAACAGATTCATCATATGGTGAATTGCCATTTCCCTTTTAAGTGCCCAATGCAAAATGGCCAGAAAGACTTCTGTAGAAGTTATCAGGCAAGAGTATTTACTCTTGCTTCCTTCACATTTCCAAAAATCTCATGGAATCAGTGACCAACTATGTGGTCCTCTCTCCGATGAATGAAAGAGATTGACAGATGGTGCCCAAAATACTGGACTTAGATTAGTTAGAAATGTCTTCACCACATGCTAAACTGTCTAGGATTTGAGGAGATGTGAAAAGAGGTTGTGTCATAGAGAAATTTCACCAATTATGCAGTAGCACTTTCTATATTAGGAGAAAGCTGAAGACAGCTGGTTAAGAGATCCTCTACGAGATTCGAGAAAACTTTTTTATTTTCACTAGAGAAAAAAATACAATTTTACATTTACCTAGTGAATCCAAGTAACTCGCGACTGTATATAAATGTAGACAGTGAGTGTTATTTTTACACTGTCAGCTGCCTCATATGCTTCCTAGAAAGCTGAAAATATGCATGCCTCTTTTGGATCTGTCAGGGTAATAATAGATTTAAATGGTTAGAGCCTGTATTTTATGGGAATAAGCACTATAGTAATGCCATATATAATTGTCTTGCACCCAGGGCAAAGGAGTCGGAAGTCATGCCAGACGATTTCAAGCTCCGCCCGTTTTTAACTTTTTCCAACCTAGATATCAGATTTCTTTTTTTTATTTCTCATAAAACAAAAATTAAACTTTTTTAACGTGAAAAAAAATTTTGGGGTATCTGAGTTGGAAAACAGTTAAAAACAGCCGTAGCTCGAGATTGCCTGGCACGACTTCCGACCAATTTGCCCTTTGCGCAAGACAGTGAATAATTATGCTCTGCATTAACCACCACAACCGTCACCTTTGTCTATGTTTGTGTTCTCTCCTTCCCTCCAGGACCCTGTCCCTGCTAGGTCTGGCCTTGTGTATAGTCATGATGTTTATCTCCAGCTGGTACTACGCCCTGGCTGCCATAGCCATAGCTTTCTGTATCTACAAGTACATCGAGTACAAAGGGTGAGTGTATTCCTCTTTCAAATAGTGCCCTCTTCATACTGTACTCACATTTCATCATCATCATCATCATCATCTTCAGTTGTTCTTATCTTTTTCTTTGTGATTAGGAGAATCTGAATAGTAACTATGGTCTGTAATCATTAGTAATGATGAGTTGCTTAGTATAAAGCAATTGAGAAGGAGATGTCTTTATCAGAGATTTTTAACTCTTTCCATGCGAAGCACGAACATGGCCTATATTAAATGTTTGATAACCCATCTTGTATCAGTTACTGGACAATATACAAGTATTTGTATTTAAAATTCACTACTAGTGTGGAAATTTTACATAAGAGTACCAATTCTAACCTTAGGATGACCAGCATAAAAACTTATAAATCTTAGCTCTTATGGGATTTCGTATGTAAAGTGTTAAACTGCATGATGATTTATTTCATGCCAATGAGAAATGTGAGCATTTTCTTTACTTTGAAAATCACGATACTGTGTCCGCTTCTCACTGCTAACAAATGTCTTATTAGTAACTATGGTATTCAAGAGTAAATCAGAGAAAATGGGCTACCACTTATGAAACAATGAAGACGGGTGATTTTTTCAAAGATTTCAAAGATCATGGTGCTAAAGAAATCCAGATGCAAACATCTAACTTGAAATTGATTGCTGTGTCGCTCCCACTGACCACTGTACCTTGCATTCCTTCTGTTCAGTGCTGAACAAGAGTGGGGTGATGGTATCCGAGGTCTGGCCATGTCTGCCGCCCGCTACTCCCTGCTACGTCTCCAGGCTGGACCTCCTCACACCAAGAACTGGAGGTAAGTCAGTCATCCATATCATGTTCTTTCTGTAGTTCATGCCCTGACTATCACAGTGTCATCATCATCATCTTTAGCATCATTTTATATAAATGCCTCATGGCCAGTCAAAATGTGTTGTTGGACTTGAACAGAGAAATCGCAAGTTATATATGTGATAAAGGTGTTCTGCTAGTGATTCCTTTGAATTCCAGAAATTGAAAGAATTTTCATCTCGGAATGAAAAAATATATCTCTTACAGGTAGTTTCTAAGTATAGCAGGAGTTTGTGAGGTGACCTATTAGTTAGATTTATGTGCTAAACTACTCGATTTTGCTGATTTCTCTTGTGATTCTAACCAGTGCTGAAGGGTGCAATTTCCAATATCTCTGGCTACAGTCCAGCTTGTTCAAAAACCTTCTCACCAAATGAAAGTGTGTGTGAACTAAGATTTTACCTGATAGTAATAACTCACTTTAGTGGCAAATCAACGTACCACTCATTTTGACCTGCTGGGAGACAAATGTCTCAAATATTAAGACACAGCCCATCAACCATTATCTAACTAGATACCTTGGAATAGAATAAACAAATAGCAAATGTGGAGAATTAAAAAGTTGGAAACGAATTAGATTGATTGAACATCATCTTTTCAAATCCACTTGGCTTTTCTTCGGAACAAGCTGACCATCATGCTTTCGCTCGCCAGTGACTCCTCATTGTTTTGCTTTTCTTCCTCCTCATCCTCACCATTATAACTGTGAAGAAATGTCTTGAATTATATCCTCAATGTCATAAATTTCTTGAATTTCAAAAAGGGATTGCTAACCAGTAAGTAGTCCAATACATTGATACAGATAAACAATAAATACACATGCATGCAGAAATTCATTAAATGTGCATTATGAAGCGGAGCAAAAGTCAATAAGAAGTGGTCTAACACAAATAGAATAAAAACATAGTAGAGATTTGGGCAAGGAATAAATTTTTTTTTTTTCAGCCAATTTAGTTACTTCTTTTTGCTGGGTACAAGAAGTATAGGACAAGCATTGAAAAGAAGGAAACACATGTTTTGCTCCCATTATTTGAAAAAAAAAAAAAAGAAAGAAAAAGATTATGAAAAAATTATGACAATGAGGAAAATATGTCTTGCGCCCAAAGCAAATGAGTAGAAAATCACGCCGGGTGATTTCAAGTTACAATTGTTTTTTACCATTTTTTACTATTTTCCGACTAGGATACCAAAATTTTTCTTTTTTCAGGTTAGAAAAGGTTAAATTGTCATTTTGTGAAAACAAAAAAAATTTTAGTATCTTAGTCGGAAAAAAGTTAAAAATAACTGAAAACAGCCATGGATCTTTATCGCCCGGTGCGACTTCTGACTCATTTGCCCTGGTTGCAAGACATACATCTTCATCACATAGTGAATTCATCAGAATTTTCTGCTCATATTTCAAACAACAAGTGAAAGAGTGATGTTTCTCTTTCTCTACGATGCTTGTTATATCTCTTGCACCCAGCAAAGGGAAATAATTTGGCTAATGATCAAAATGGCTCATTGTCTATATTAAAAATATTGACCAGTTATTTTCATGTCAAGTCTCTGTTATGGAAAGTGCACCATATCTCTCATATTTTTGTTTAAAAGTTAGCGATTATTTTTACAGAAATATCCGTTGGTTTCTCACATTATATCATGTATCACGATGTAATTATCTGATTATAAATGGAGATGCTATCTTTGCATTACCTTGACCAACATACTAATTATATCCATACAGACCACAGCTGCTGGTCATGATGAAACTGGATGAGAATCTGCAGCCCAAATATCCCAAACTGGTGATGTTTGCTAGTCAGTTGAAAGCTGGTAGGTGCCTTTTGATTCCACAAGAGCTACATTCATACACAGTAACCTTGTGGCAATCTAGCCCAATTCCTCCATTGTACATACTCGGTTGAGAGAGGAATTGATTCGAAATATGAAATGCAGAATGAAATAAAATTCATGGTTAAAAAAGAAGTATTTTTTAAAATATGTTTTATATGAAAAGTCCATGAAACTGATCAACAATTGCTCACTTATTGCATATAACTTGAAAGGAGGCATGTTTTTAGTGAACATAATTTTGAAGTCAAACCCCCTTTCATTTTTTGTTATTCGCTGATTATCATCTTTTTAGAATAGCACACAAATCAAGTAAGCTTTTCTATTTAATGAACGCGGGAACAGTCGATCTTAAGTTTTTCCTACACTTGTTTGAGTTTCACTGTGTGAGAATAGCTGCAATTTTCACATCCCTGCAAACCTGTAAAGAGAAAAGCAAAAAACTGACAAGTGTTTTTACTTTACCTTGAACACAGATGGATATTCCTAAATCATAATACTCAGAATCCTATGTACTTGTCTTACGGTGTCTGTACTTCAGCTGTTTGATACCTGTCAGTATTTTCTAGTCATAATAGATTGTAGAGCGCTTAGAGCCTGTATTGCACGGGGATAGGCGCTATATAAATACTCTCAATAATTATTATTATTTCTTTCTTCTCTAGTTTAAAGTTGTTTTAATCAGTCTTCACTTTGTCTTTGTGACTCTCTGTCTTTGTTGAGCCTGACTGTTCCTATGTTTGCAGGCAAGGGTTTGGTACTGGTGAACAGTGTACTACAGGGGAACTTCAAGGAACGGTATCCTGATGCTCAGGCAGCCAAGCAGGTGGGAATGTTCATATCATGATAAAGTTTTCATAAATATTTTTTTATTCACACATTTCAAGAAACCTGAGCAAGAATGATTTTTTTTTCCTTCTTTGCAATGTCTGCATCACACATATACAGCTTATTCTTGGCAAAGGAAAATACCTTAGTTCCCCGAAAAAAAGGGCTTGTTCTTTGTAGTATCTTGAAAAAAATTTATTAGCAATCAGGACTTACTATCTTATTGCCACTGAGGAAGGCTTTGGTCCCGGCTTAAAATGGTCACCCATAAGGCTAAAAATAGAATGGGGCAAAAGAAATTTAAATGGGCAAACTACAGATTTTAAATGAGCTATTTGAAAAGTGAAACTCATTTTCCTTTTCTATTTTGTTTCTGTTGATATGTTGTTTTATTTTCATCTGGTTTTTTTTTCTTTTTGGTGTCCTTTTTTTTTGGTTTTGTTTTGTTTCCATATTTGTCTTTTTCCTTTAATATCATATTGTTATGATTTTACATTAAAATTATCCATAATGATTCATCATGTTGTGAAATAATTGATACTGTCCTGTTACAGTCTCTGTACAACTTGATCAAAGAGTTTGGAGTGAAGGGTTTCTCTGATGTCAGTGTGGCTGAGGATGTTCCCGCTGGACTGTGTCAGTTGTAAGTCTTTCTGTCCTGTGGCTGAGTGTGGTCTCTGCTTGCATGTTATTCACTTTGACCAATCTTGTCAATAGAAATACATTATGAAAGTGAAAGATAAGAGATAAAATATGATAAGTTAAATTTTTATTTGTCCTGACAAGGAAATGTCATTCACAGTCACAGTTGATGAGACACAATAAACATGCAACATACATTCACACTGACATACATATAGTCAAAAGTATGACAAATAGTATCAAAGTAAGTGAAGAAAACATTTTGTACCTTGTCCCAGAGATAATCACATAGCAAAGCTCATAGACTTTAGAATTTTGATCAGATTTCTATAGAAGAAAATGGCTGACAGAAGGAAAAAAAGAGGATTAACTGTCATGCGAAAAAAAAAAAGATGTAGAGAGAGAGCTTGAGTTTCCAGTGAGGCATCTTAAATTATAGGTAAATTAGCAATTGAATATCGTTACTTGTCTAATAAAACCTGGTAACTTCTATGATCTGAAATTTTCAGGAGAGACAAAAAACTGTTTCTGCCTTATGTCTCGTTGTTATTATTATGAGGTATTATTTTACCTAAAAAATGAGGTTTAAGGTAATTGTTCAACTTTGTTCTTTCATTGGCATATGTATTACTTATGTGCTACAGATTGGGCCAGAAAAATGAAAAGGGTTTAATTTTGAAGTAATGAGATTTTATCAGAATAGGTCATGTGGCTCTGAATTTACTCAAGGCAGTGTAGCTCAGTGCTATTCCTGTGTACTGCCAGTAGTTGAGTACTCAGGTTGTACATAGTATGTCTGGTCTTTCCGCACACCCAGGATCCAGAATGCTGGTCTGGGCGGTCTCAAACACAACACTGTGGTCATTGGCTGGCCCTACGGCTGGAGACATTCAGAGGATGAGAGGAGCTACAAAGTTTTCTTGGGTAAGTTTGTGTCTATTTGTCAGTCTGTGTCTGTCTGGCTCACAGTTTTTCTGGCTGGTTGTCTGTGTGCCTATATGTCTGTTTGGCTGACTGACTGTCCATCAGTCAAGTGTTTGTCTGTCTAGCCTATCTGTCCATCTTGCTGGCTAGCTAGTTGGCTGTCTGACTCTCTGTGTTTGTTTATAAGTATGTCTGTGTATGTGTTTGTCTCTGTGTATGTCTGTATATGATTGCCTGTAATTCTGCATGTCTTTTCTTTCTGTCTGTCTGTATGATGTCTGTCTGCATCATTCAGCTGTCAAAGCAGTGAGATCTTGAGTATGAAAATATGCTGCAGTAGATTCTTAATCATAAAAATGCACTGTTTACTTAAATGCATTGTTGCCTGAATTCCTTTTTGTTTCCTTTCTATATATATCCATGATACGGTGCATTCATAAACCTGTCAGTTTTTTCTGTTTATTATTACCACTATTATTGTTTTGAAAATAAGACAGTGAGAAAAGTTCAAGTGTTACTGAAGAGCTGATCTGTTCGTGATTCCCCCAGAAACCGTTAAGAACGTGGGTGCTGCCCAGATGGCGCTGCTTGTCCCCAAGGGCATTAACCAGTTCCCTGAGGCTGGAGTCAAACTGAGGGGCACCATCGATGTGTGGTGGATTGTACATATCCTTGGCTGCGGACAGACGTCAGTTTAATAGTAGATTAACAGGAAAAGCCTGTCTTGGGTTACATAGTGTGAGGGGTTGGGTTGTTGTTTTTTTTTCAGATTTTTTCTTTTAAACATTGCCTGAATTAGTCTTGATTTGTGATGTCTCTAGATCATCATGAGTATGGAAAGTGGAAAATGACGGTGAAACATATTTTATTATGATTGGGGAAGGAAAATATTTTCTGCTTTTCATATTTAATATCGTACATATTTTCTGTGATAAACATTCACATAAACGGATGGAAAGTAAATTTTTTCCTTTCTCTATTAAGTTTTCTTTCAAAACCATTGTGTCTGTCAAGAGGAAAACAATTCCAAAAAACTTAATTACGCAATAGCAGCTGTCATAGTATAAAAGCAGAATTGGCACCAGATCAACATTCTGTACTTTTTCCTTAACTGCTGTCACATGACGGAGGTTTGCTGATGCTGCTGCCGTTCTTGCTACGCCAGGACCGGACATGGAAGAACTGCAAGCTCCGTATCTTCACTGTGGCTCGTATCCTTTGTTTTCTCTTATGTCAGTCATGAGCTGACACGTGGTCTCTGATGGAGTTGAGTCTCTTCTTTGCTCCTGTTTTTTTTTAATTTGTTTTTTTTGCTTTCCAATTTCTATTACTAAAATCAGTTTCTTCTGGAAAAGACCAGAACAAGTTGTCATTCTTTCGACCTGTGTTTCACTGTGTTTTCTGTCCTTGTCTATTTATATTACCTTTCTTGTTTTGTGATTTTGTGTTTAATTTTTTTTTTTTCTTTTTTTTTCTCTCATTCTTTCCTCCTTATGTCTTCTTTTCACCTTCCTCTTCAGGACATTTTTCTGCCATGTCTTTATTTCCATTATAAATCTATCTCTACCATATTTAATCCTTACATTCTACCATTTTTTTGTTCTTTGTTTCGTTTTGCTTAGTTACCAAAACTTGCTTATGTCTTTTATATCTGGCAGTCTTGTCTATGTACTATATTGCCAAGGTGTCAGTTCAGTGTGTCTGCCACAAGTATCATAGTTATGTCCCTTGACCAGTGTTTTCCCACAGAAACGGAGGACAACTCTATCCAAATGAAGAAAGATCTACAGACCTACTTATACCAGTTGCGTATTGATGCTGATGTCGACGTTGTTGAAATGGTGAGTCTTAAACTGAGTTCTGGTTACTTTGCCAGATTTTGCTAAGATTACTTAATCTAAGTCAAAATTCAGACCTCCTTGTAACTGATTTGAGGATCTTGTTCCACGTTTTTTTATTTACCTAGAGCGTGAGCAATTGATAAAATGTTTATCTTTGAAAGTTGTTGGAATTTCATGACAATTTTGACTTCAGAACTGTCATACTAGTCATTATGAACTTGCCCTTCGATGATAGATAAAATAAAATGAAATGAAGTAAGATTATATCAGTTTCATAGATTCTTCGTAGAAAATATCTTCGAAAAGATATTCATATTGAAAATTCTTACATAAAACTGCTGGAAACCAGTTAATATGAGATGTCATTACATCTGAAAGAGCATAAGTTAATCAAAATAGCCAGAGAAACTGGACTGCCAATCACATATGTTGTGAAATGGAACATAGCACTAATCATTTGAAACCTGTCGTGTAGAAATTTCTCTGAATATCAATATAGGAATAATCTGGAGTTTCCAGTAAATTCAGAATCACCCAAGCATATAGAGAGATCTTTATACTGCTGAAACTATGGAAACATTTTTGGAATTTGCCCTTTCTGTTTGTCAGAGTAACCAGGACATCTCTGCCTACACCTATGAGAGAACTCTGATGATGGAACAGAGGACAGACATGCTGACCAAGATCAGACAACAGACAGCTGTAAGTTCTTTGTCTGTGCTCAACTCCTCATCCACTAGGTCTGCAGGATTTGAAGTTTCATGAAAAGCAAGATCTCTGAGTATTAAGTTTGGTGGAAATGGATGAAAAATCTCATTGACTTAGAAAAATTTTAGCAAGAAGAGATTCTTGACCCCCATGACTGTTGCACTAGAGACTGATGCATGAATAACCATATAATTTTTCCAGAAACACCATGAAAAATCATTCAAAAGACAAATATCATACATAATCCTTGACAACTGAACGCAAAAAAGAGTTCCTCAGTTTTCCGACTGTTTCAGTGAAGACACACTTGGTAACATTCTGGCTTTTCCATAGAATGCAAATAATCATTCAATAGACAAATATGACAATCTAATTAAACCCTTCACTGCTCTGTTGACCAACTATATATGCCCACATATGACTGGGGTCAGATGTTCTGTTGACCTACAGCAAATGTTTTACAGTGATGTACACTATATGTCAACAGTGCATCTGACCGCAGTCAGATTATGACGTACATTATACATTGTATGTCAACAGAGCAGTGAAGGGTTTTAAACTTGACAGAAATGAAATTACGTTATAGTTCCCTGGTGAATCTGCTCATTTTGTGAAATTTTCTTTGCACTGGGGGAGGAAATATACATAACAGTGAAGGGGTTAGGTTGAACAGAAAAGATTCTCAGTTTCAGGACTGTTTCAGTGAAGACACATATGGTAACACTGTGGCTTTTCCATAGACATTCATTAAACAAATAAAAGCTGAACACAAAAGCTCCTCTGTTTTCCAGTTAAAGACTAACACAGATTGTCATCTTTATAATTTATTATC
>JBCEWB010000020.1:3027148-3041669 GCA_039654565.1 Peronia peronii
ATAAAAGCTGAACACAAAAGCTCCTCTGTTTTCCAGTTAAAGACTAACACAGATTGTCATCTTTATAATTTATTATCTTTTCCAGTTAAACACTAACACAGATTGTCATCTTTGTAATTTATTGTCATCAGCTCTGATTGCTTGACATAAGACTCATAAGCATATAACTGTCTGGCTCTCCCAGCAACAGGGCGGAGGCACCAATGCCCAGCGAGTGCCCACCATTACCCTGTCTCCGGTGCCAGAAGAGAGCAGCACGGACACCGTAGAGCCTAACCAGAGAACCATGGACAAATCTCAGTTCACCTTCACACCTCAGGACGCCAACTCTCTCATCAACAAGGCCAAGAAACCGTAAGTTTTCCACTTGAAATATGCACCGGCCAGAAAAAGCTAAAAACAAATGCAGCTATGGTGTTCGGAGCTATTAATTTCCTCCCTGTTCTGCCAATACCACAGACCATCCTGCATTTCTTGGGCACGATAGGCCTCTATTCCAAAATTTGAAACCACCAGCATAAAATAAGAGAACAAACTGTATGTTTATCCATATCTTTTTTCAGTAACTTCCCTCTACAATCTTTGATCGTTCAGTTTGTACACATCCTTTGATGTATCTTTTAATTCAACTGTTCTTGATGCAATATGCCAATAATCTTTGCTGAAATGCCATTAAAACCCAATATCAGACAAACACAAACAATGCTGATAACATCCTTATTTCACAATAGAACAGCAGTGACTTTTCCTATCGTTATGGCTCTGTCATCTGTGTAAATGAACTATCAAATCTGTTAGCAAACAAAATGTGTCCAGCAAAGGGCATGTAATACAATTCACCATGATTTGAGCCATCACAAACTCTACAATAAAGAAGCTGTCTCTTCTGCTTCCCCACCATAATAACTTCTCAAGATCCTTAAGTAAACTGTTGAAAATAATCAGAATAAAATTTGTCAAATCTGAAAATATCTGAGGTAGATTTTGATGCTTTATCTTATATATTGACATTAATGTATCTATGTTATGAATTTTACTGACTAGTTGGAAAATAATGTTGAAAATTTTGAAATACATTGTATCTGGTTTTTGAATGAAATATTGTTAATTTTGTTGATTTGTATTAGCCATGATCCAATAAGTCTTTCAAACTATAAATCTCTCCTCACTTTTACACCTCTTTGTTAACATAGCAGTAGCTAGGTTTTTCATTCACCTCACTTTGTTAATGTATTACTTTGCTCCTTTGTTACTTAAAAACTGCTATTGTCCTGTTCACTGAATGTTTGCTGTTACATTGACACCTCAGGGACAAACAAAACGTACGCCGCATGCACACAGCGGTCCGGCTGAACGAGCATATTGTGGAGAAATCCCATAATGCCCAATTGGTCATCCTGAACTTGCCGGCCCCACCAAAGTCTGACGCTGGCGCAGAGAACTGTATCCTTTTTTCTCAACTTCAAGAATCTAAATCAGCAACTGTTAGATTAATTGACGGTGAAAATTTAAAGTCTTCCTGGTTCCTAAGTTGCATTTAAACATCCCCCATCTCATAAGAGTCATGCACATTGCAATGTTTTAGGGAGAAGAAATTTATTCTTTCAGTTGTCAGAAAGCTCGGCTCTTCTTGCAGGATTATATAATAATATGGGATGATGCTATCGCTACCAGGTGGTCAAATAGTCTAATGGTCTATTGCTACTGAGTGGTCTTAATATTGTGTCTTAATATTCCAGGGTCCATGAATAAATTTGTATATTTCACCCTGTTTTTAACTCTAATCTCACACCAAATAGATTTTGTGGTCTGTTGCAACCAGGTTTTTCTTTATGACCCATCATTTTGCATCATATGATATGATTCAGGACATTGAATTAGACCTTATAAATTCCAGATCTAGATTCTAGACTTCAGAAGGGGGACTGTTCCACAACAGATCAAGTGGCTTCAGGAGGGTTATGATTAGGGTTGGATATAGGACTAGCATTAAGGTTCAGTGCAGGGTTAGGGTAAGAATTAAGTAAGAGTTAGGGTGAGATATGAGGTTCATGCAACTACCCTGCCTGGAACACTGAGTTATGATATAAAGACCATGTGGTTTCAGTAGACCATTTGGACTATTTTGATCGCCTGCTTGCAGTAGTCTCATCCTAAGTCTGTCAGTCCACTCAATGATCAACTGCCCATCTTCATGTCATCATTCAACCCCCCCTTGATCCTCTGTCCTCCTGTCCTGGGTTAAGAGCAGTCTCCTATATGTTGCTCAATCTTTCATAATTTTTTGGGTTTCATGGACTGGAAAGCATTACAGTGAAAGCTGAATTTTTTATGTTTTTTTTTTCATTTTTAGTTTTTTTTATTTTGTTTTGTTTTGCTTTGAAATCCTTAACTTTTTACAGACATGGAGTTTTTGGAAGTGTTGACGGAAGGAATGGAGCGAGTGCTGATGGTCCGAGGCAGTGGAAGGGAGGTCATCACCATCTACTCTTAATGCATTACGATCGTACACCAGGACATGTACTTCTATATTTATGGATTTGTTAGTTGCGTTTGATTTGATAGCACACAAGAAAAGGTAGACGGAGAGAGAGAATCATTTTTCTACGTGACGTACTGTACAACTTTCATATATTACCAGTGATTTGGTATGTCTGCAGTTGAAACTGAGTTTCGTACAAAATTTCATTTTGTATCTGTGGATTGGGAAAAAGGAGTTTATATACAACATCCATTTTGTTTAGAATTCCTACACACAAGATCACATGAACTATAAACATAATGTTACCAGAGCAGGCAGGAACTTTGGTAAGAGAAGAATGTAGCTGTTCCTATACATCTAAAGTCCTGTGAGTGTTGATAGAATTCAACATCGAGATGGAATATGATTGAATGCAGATATATATTTTCTTGAAACTTTGTAAGATTGGGTTGTATTTCCCCCCCTCCCCCCCCCCTCTCTCTCTCTCTCTCTCTCTCTCTCTCTCTCTCTCTCTCCCCCCCTCCCCCTCCCTCCCTCCTATGACAAAAAAGTTTCTATTCTTGCCAGAGAGAAGCATGTCGCTTACCTGAAATGAAAAATTTTCTCTGTTGAAAATATCACCAGATTGGATGGCTGTTTGACACTGAGATGAGAAATTACTTAGCTGTGGTTGCTTAGAATAAATGAGAATGATACAGAAAGAAAGGATTCATTGTGATCAAAAATGTTAAAATAAAATTTTTAAGCATACTATCAAGATTATTTATGATTACTATTTGGATATGACATGTACACGATCATGGGCGATGTAAATTGCCAAAAGCCAAACCCTTCTGTGGAGCTGTTGGCTTTTTTTGCTCGCTTTTTTTTTTTTTTTTTTTCTGTTACACATAGATCTCAGCAGTTATGACTCACACAAACACATCACCATGACAACGCACAGAGAGATATGGATAAACAATATTTTATGGCAACAGACTCTGAAACATCATTAGAATGCAAGTATAAAAAGATATGAGTATAAATCTTTCATTTTTTGTGATTAAACTGATCAAGGGACATGAAGATGATTTCTATCATGTTAAACTCTATAGAAATATGTCTTGCGCCCAGGGCAAATGAGTCGGAAGTGGTGCCAGGTGATTACAACCTACGGCTGTTTTTGGCTGTTTTTAACTCTTTTCCGACTTACCAAATTTTTTTTTTATCTTCACAAAATGAAAATTCGACCTTTTTTAACTTGAAAACAGAAACATTTTGGTATCTTAGTCAGAAAATAGGTAAAAATGGTCAAAAACGGCCATAGATCTTAATTGCCCGGCGCGACTTCCGACTCATTTGCCCAGGGCACAAGACATATATCCAAAAATATGTGTTTAATATACATATCTGTTCACAGAGAACACAGAAAAAAAAAATTATATTAAATGATGAATGTATCCAACCCATTTTTCCTTGGACATTGAACTTTCTGTATCTGGAAACATCACTATTTTTACTTTCTTAACTTTTTTTTTTATCCCACAGAAATGAATGGGCTTTCTAAATTTTGCATGATTTTTATCCAGTAGAAGTAGTCTGCCATAATGTAATGTAGCAATATAGAGACGACATTGAGTGGAGATGATTATGCAGTTGTTGAATTGTCGGACAAGCCAAAATTTATTTTATAATGAAGTCAAAAATGAGTGATTTCAGTGTATTTATTTAGTTAGAAAGAAAATTGATGAGAGAATGAGATCATGATTGAAAAACATTACGTCATGGTTGAAAGTTTTAGAAACCCAATGTAAATGTAATAATGTGGTGTGTAATTTCATGGTTGGAATATTATTGTGAATATGTCATATGAGACTGTAATGGAAAACATATGTGAACTTGACATGACATGTAGCTACTTCATTGAAAAGATTTATGTGAATGTAACATGATGTGTAGCCTCTTGATGATGGAATTTTATATGAATGAAAATGAGATGCAGTTTTACAATGGTCATGTGAATGTGAAGGGCGTATTCATATGGGTAAAACTTGTAAGTAAAACATAACATGTATCTCCATGGCTGGAAAACTCACATAAATGTGACATGATATACAAAGGAGAAGAACCACATATGTTCAGCTTTTACACTTGGGTGAAATTCTGTTTTGAAAAACTTCTCTGCTGTTTGTCTGTTGAAGTTATTGATTCAAACTATTACTCTGGACAACCAGTAGCTGTGCCTTTTGATCTGTTTATGTGGCATTGATAAGGCTCAGGACTAAACCTGTGGACCATAACTTTGAAAATTTCAAAATGGGCATCTGGACAATAAGGATAGTCCTGTTCACCAGCAGATTTTGATGGAGAAATGAGGGTTTTCAGACTATACTGAAATTTTTCAGTGATATTGAAAAAAAAAAAACAGTCTAAGCCAGTTGTGTAACACATACCACTGCTTGCTTTAGCACTTATTCACAGGGTCTACGGTGTAAGATGAATGTCTGAATGTGATATATACAAGAACTTGGCATTTGAATTTACCATATCTGAAAGTTGTGTCCAGTACGTTATTTCACAGATGATTTAATGTGAGACAGATGGTCTCTGCTGGTAATCTGAGTGAGGGCATGTAAGTTGTTATTACCAACATAACATTGACAGCATTTGAACACAGTACAATGAATAATAAAATTATGTGACAGTACGTACATGTCTCTTGGCCAGTCAGAATGAGCTGTGAATCACTGAACTCAAAACGGGTTACGTTCTCTTTAACCTCTTGGTTGTGGTTAACTCATGATTCGAATAGAGAAATTGGGGGTTGAAAGTGATGATGGTATTCTGAATCCGTGTTTGTCTATTGCAGAAATTTAAAGAATATCCAAGAAAACATTGCAGTTAGGGGCAGATTATAAGTCTATCAGGATGTTGTGAAGTGAGTATATCGATCTGTATGTTAAACTGTTAATTTTTGCTGCTTCAATTTTCTGTCTGATTTTGGCTGGTGATGAGAGGTTAATTCCTCTCTCTTCAGTCTGCAATATCTCTGGCCACAGACAAGCCAGGGTTTGGTCAAGCCAGGCTTTTTGTCACCACATTAAAGTATATGAATAAGATTTTATGTCACAGTAGTAACTCAGTTTGGTTGAAAATGGACATATAATTCCTTTTGGCTGGCTACAAGACATGTGTGCAACTTTTCTTGCCAAGAAACAAGGGAATCAGACACAAAGACACTCTGGTTATGGTCTTGGTAGGCCCTTCATCCTCCTGAGGTTGGTTGTCTTAGGAGATGGATTCTGAATCCAAATATTTAGAGCAGTGATTTAACAGTAAATGCAATCAAGTGGGTCATTTTCTCATGTCACTGCCTCTTAAAATAAAAGAGTGGTTTTGCTGACATGCATTAATTCATAAGAAATAGTATGGGCAAATATGGAAATTGTATTAACACACGGCATTATGTTTGTTGGTCATGTTTATGTTTTATCTGCTTTTCTACGTAAACGAAATCCAGTGCCATGCGTTATATGTCGTGTTGCCAGGGTAACCACTTGTACATACGTACTCTCTAACAGGGTGTGCCCGCCTCCGTTCAGTGCTACATGAAATGTTTCTATTTCGCTCTCACTTGTCTTATATTCTCTACATCCTCATGAACATTTATAAATCCTGTTTACTTATTTGCTTTAAGAAATTTGACATTGCTTGTTTGTTAGTGATGAAAGTTTGTGGAAAAATTCAAAAGATAATAACAACTGCATTGCAGGGAATTTTTTAAAAAGAGAATTTTATTGAATTGTTATACACTTTTTTTTCTTTTGTCAGAAGACTGGAGATATCACGTTGACTGAAATCTGTATGAAAGGGGTGTTGGAAATTGTACATTTGTTAATGGAGTTGTTGCTGCATGATTTTGGTCTAGGTGAAGGTTTTAGCTGAGTGAGTGACCAGGACATTTTTTGTTACTGTATTGTTTTGTTTTTATCTGTTAGAATTTGTAGTTGCAGCTATGACTTTGGGTTTTCATTGTTTTCATCTATTTTCAAAATGTGTTATTTTGTTGTGCTCCAGTCATCATTGCTTGTTAATAATTTGCCCCTGCTCTATAGCAAAGATCATACATTCATGGTCTGCTTTCCTGAAAATGTGGTATTTATTGATAGAAAGATGAAGGATAAACCTAGGTAAATAGTCGTGATATCATGATTATCAGTAATGAATAATTCTGACTGAAGTAAGAGGTATTTCAAATTTCAGAACTTGTAATCAGCCCATGGTGAGGATGTAGTATTTCAAAATTTGTATCACAAGATTAGGAGATGGAAATCAGTTCTGTCAGGCATTGCAAACCTCACCACCTTACAAATCATCATTCAGAGATGAAGCAAGAAAACAGTTGCAAACCATGTTCAAAAACAGGCCATGGAATTTTTAGAAAATACAGATTTTGTGAAGATGCACAGTTTATTTTAATTTTCCCATTTATGTTCGATTGGATTTGTTCAGATTATTTTAATTTTGAATTCTTTGTGTCAGTTGTTTTTTTTCTATTTGAAATTTTAATTCTCTGGATGATTTTTTTTTTTGGGGGGGGGGGTCAATTTTTTTTTTTGCTCCTTGTTTTTTTTAATATTATTTTATATTTTTTTTTATCTGTATGTTATTTTTGATTTGTTTGTTCATAGAGTTGATCAATCTCGTGACCAGCAGCGATGCCTTCAGTCCCATGTTTGATACCGGTATTGTCAGTTTTGTTACTTCATGCTGAAAGTGAAATGAATCAGTTTGTGAAGAATCACAGATGGAATGAGAGCAGTCTTTTTAACCAGCAGAAATACTTGGGGTTTTAATTTTGAGAGATGAGAAATGCAGCAGGATTTGATGTTACAAATGTTGATATGCCTTTGAGCAATGCTACGTATTGTTGCTGCCATTCAACATTGGCATAAGTCGTTTGTAGCACTTTAGAGATATTGAGGAATAAAGTATGTATAGCATTAGTCTTTTTGATAGGTTATGTCATCATGATTCTATTTGATGAATACATAACTCTGTCAGTGTATTTCTGCTGTGATGACATTAGCTGACAGTTGTCTTGCTAAGAAATGTGGTAAGACATCTAGATGCATTTTGGCACAAGTCTGACATCAGTCCTTATCTATGAACAGTGATATCATATCAATCTTCATCTACTTGAAAAGGAGATCATATTATGTATATATTTATCAAAAGCAAGGATAGAAATATATATTATCATAATGTAATCCTCCATTCTCTATGGTGGTCAGATTTTGTAATCATGTTAAAGTCATATCTATAATTTGAAAATGCCATTCAAGTTACATTATCATTGCTGTGAAAACATGGCCTATCGAAGACCTGGACAAACACTGCAGAACATTAGTCATTACTTAACATCAGTGATCATCTTAGACAATGTGTATATTTTGTTATGACATTTAGACAGTAAACAACCATTTCTTTCTTTCTCTCTTTCCCTTCCTTTGTCTTTGTGTACTTTTTTCTTTTCCTCTGTGGTTGTTTTCATTTCAATCATCGGAGCCTGACACTGAATTATAGATGACCATAAGTAGATATATTTTATATAATGTTCATATATGCTCTTATGGTGTCAACTTTGAAATATTCTTTTTTCCAATAATAAAAGGAAGCTAATATAATATACGAATATACATGTGGACAGAAAGATGTTTGGATATACTATACATTGTGTGTGGAAAAATCATGTCATGGAATATGTATGTATGATGTTCTAGTCCAAAGGCCTTTGGTTCTGTGTGATCCACATCATAAACTATTTTGAATTTGTTTCTGTTTCTTTTCTCATTCTGTCGAGACTTACAACTTTAAGACCTGTTCATACTGGCTTTGGGTTTGTTGTTTCTCTTTTTTTTTCTCTTTTTTTTCCTCACAAAATAGACCTGATTTTATATAAAACCCATCTATTTTCAGATCACTTTTTTCTTCCCTATGTTACCATATTTTCCTCAAATGAATCAGTTTGTCAAGATATTTCAAATTCAACTTACTTACTGTCATTATCCTCTCTGTTGCTTTCTGTCTAAATCAAGTGATCTACAATATTTGTGTGACTAGTTTTGTTTCTACCACAAATATCTATTTTGCTACATTTGATGCTGCTTCTTGTCCATGAATGATTGCTCTCGATGATATATACGTATTATGTGATTTGTATTGAAAATGAGAAAGAAATAAATAATTGCACCTGCCATGAGATCTGTTGTGTTCAGTGTTGCTTCACCCCAACAGAGGCTGTCACAGATGCCTCACAGGACAATGGGAAATGACTTTGATGTTAGATTTCCATGCTTAGAGTTCCTAGTGTCAGTCAGTGTACAGGATGACTGGAACAGGAAAAGGGGGGAGGGGGGGGGGTTCGCAATGGCTATATGGTTAAGGCATCTGCTACTCATCGAAAAGTTCACATTGTGGAGGTTGGGGATTGAGTTTTGGGGTCTGCCATTGGGGGATGGAAAAACATTTATACATGTTATGATCAGATCGAGATGAAAGAGGGGAGGGAAGATATTCATTCAGGCCCCATTTGAGCATAATTTTTGTTTTATTATAGATGATTCTAGTGTTACTGTAGGCCTATGCTATTTGCGTTCTGTCTGATATTTTGTTCAAGCAGAGGATCAGTCCACTACTGGGGATAGAAAGTCACTCCGTGTTTTGTTCTCACTTGTCAGACAGTTTTTTCTATTTGTTGTATCGGAACAGGGTAACAGCCTGCATTTCGACTACAGCAGAGAAAGTGAAACTGACCTCATTTTTTGCAGTTTAGGTATATTTTATTTTGTTGTTTTCTCAGTGTTTTTTATTCTTTGTCCGTCTGTTGTTGTTTTGTACGCTTCTATGGGATTTATATGTTAATATTTAGTTTCAGAAAACTGAAAAAAAAAAAAAAATTAGGGATGGATCTACTTAAGATTATCACCTCTAATTTGAGAAAGATGAATGTGGGTGTGTAGAAGAAAGAAGAGAAATAACTGATGGCTTGAAATAAGAACTGAGACATGTAAGAACTGGCCCCTGATTCCATGGGATTTATTCCCTCTTTGATTATAAAACCACCAAAACTGCGATTCATACACTCGGTTTTGTTTTTTTCACCACTGCAGCCTTTTTGCTGCTCATATTTAAGTCAGTGTGACAAAAATTGAGATCTAAAAAGAAGCACAAAGGCCTGGAACTTTCCAAGAACTGCTTAGACGCAAAAGAATTCCATTGGTCAAGTTGATGCTGAACTGTTATCTGGAATTAGTATTGGCAGCCTGGATTTGGTTAAATAAACCAATTCAGTCAATAAGATTCGAAAGTTTGGAAAGACAAATTTTCTCGGACTATGCTTATTTAATGTTGGTTTTGAATGCCCAAGTGAGACTTTACATCTGATCATATTGATATGAATTCAGACGTTGAGAAGAAGCAATCTGGGTTTGCAATTTACATCACTATGAGTTGATGCCAGTGTTATATTAATGGTGTCACAATATATAATATGTTCTCGGGCATGTTTTAACCATCAAATAAGAGATGCCATTAAGAAAATGTAGTTGAGGAAAATTTCTTCCATTTTTTTAACAATTTTATTTAAATTTCATTCTAATGGTGAGGGTTGTTGTGTTAGGCAGCTTTCCACTTCAGCATCTGCTTCAAAGCATAAACAGAACAATGCGCAGGAATCTATTTACCATATCATTGTTGTTGTAATCCTTGAATCCTCATTTTTCCTTGAATACATTTATCGTGATACACAAACTTTAGATTTTATGCTTTCTTCAAGACTGCATATTAATGAAATCATAGTATAGCCCAGTGATTGTCCATTTTAGCCTACTGTGTTTGTGGGATTGGACCATGCCTGAGGAGAGACCAAGTTGCTGACTATTTGCTGTGTATGTTTAACTGTTGTTGTTCGTCCCTCCTAACGACCAGGACCATCTTGTCGTCTTCTTCTAGGAGGTTGGGGGTCTCTTGGTCTGTGGGTGCGTAGGTGGCTGGTCAGGCTGGTCATGTTTTAGGACATGAAGGAATAACAACAAACCTTAGACCAGTATTGGTACATAGGTCAGAGAAATTGTACTTCATTTTTATCATGGAGATTTCATATCAGCATGTTTTAAGAGTCTTTTTAAATGAATGTGGGCAAGATTTTGCGCAAAGCCTAAAGCCTCATGAGTTTGACCATATATACAGACCTCAGTTCAAATGCACTGCACATGTGTAAGAATAGCAAGCTGCAAAATACTAAGCTTAACTTATCTGTATTTGTTGACCCAAGAATGACGTGTTGATTTCTCGCTGTGTTTTGAAAAGCTTTTCTGCCTTGGTTTGATTTGGTCTCTTTTCCCCTTTGAATCTCTGAGAAATTGCTCAAATGTATAATACAATTTTAAAAACAGCAAGTTATGAAATATCAAGCTTAGTTTATCAGTGATATCTGTCCTGAGGTGTTGACTTCTGTCTGTCTGTCTGTCTGTCTGAAGGCTTTGTCTGTCTCTTTGGTTATCCAGTTATTTAGGTTTTTCTTGTCTGAGATATTCCTATGGAAATGAAGACAATCACGATAGCTCAGGAGATTTTCTGAAATTTTCATATATAGGAGTTGTCCTTAGCAAGTTATTTTTCCCGAGGAATGATTGATCTCTACACTTATAGTTTGTTTTATCTGACAGACACTTTATGTCTCTCAGCTTTTTACAGTTGTGGATTCACCCAGACTTTTTTGTGTTACTGCAGTGAAAAAAAACTGGACTTACAAGCTTGAGTAGAATGACAATGTGCAATGTCACATCCCACTCCATGCTCATCCCTTGTCGTAGTCGGGGACAAACGTGTCTTCTAGGAATGGCATTTCTCATGTCCGCTGTGTACACATATACTTGTACACAAGTACATGGTGTATCCAGAGTTCTCTGCCTTGAAAGACGCTATCTTCACTCTTCATTTATTTATTTATTTGTTCCAAGGTTCTTTTATCGAGATAATCTCCACCAAGAGATTGAAAAATGTATATAAACGTCAAGGTTCTTTACCGCACTTGTCAGTCTCAGTGGAAGTGACTCAATAATTGTCTGTGTTGACTTCACTACAGAAACCACAAATCTGTGAGTTCTTGTAATGTTTGGTCTTTGTTTACAAATAAAGTAGGCAGATTTTGGTAGGTCATCGGGAGGGATCACATTTTGTACAGAGAACTGTCTCATTTATTGTGATATGATTATGGATGTGCAAGTTTCTTGAAAATTTACTTGGCTTGTGTATTTTCAAGAGATCAGCTAAAATTACATTTAATAACAATAACAGATATCATTTATGTGGCTTCTATTCCCGTATAGTATAGGCTCTAAGAGCTTTTCAATCTATTATTATCCCTACAGACCCAGTGGACACACTTTCTCACGTTCTCAGCTTCCTGGGATGCATTATGAGGTTACTACGTGTTAAACACTCAAATCCTTGTCAGTTGAAACAATAACATTCTCTATCTACATCGGATTTTGATCTGGGAAGAAATGTCAGGAACTAATGTTTCACGCCCAAGGACAAAATATTGAGCCTGAGTGGGAGTCGAAACCAGGACAATCTGCTGCTATTGTTTGATTGCAATGGAATAATTCAATTTGTCTTTTTGGCTTCAGGCAGTTATAAGAAGCTGCTGTCTGAGACTTTTGAGACTTATGACCAAAGAGCGCGGAGTTTGGTTTTACAGTACATGTCTTTGCTCTCACTAGTCTATTCGGGCAGTCGGGATACTGTAACTGAGGACGCTTGTTTTAACAACTCCCTCCATCACTGCCAGCCTCTGATCTAGCTTTAGGTCATAGTAAAGCTAGTCCCCTGTCCACTTTCTGATGCTGTCCACCGTCATCTTCTTGTCGTTCCTTCTACGATGCCCGTGAGTACTGATTTGGCTCGTCCCTTAGATCTTGTAACATGGCCATACTAATGAAGTGTTCTTCCTCCCAGTGTCCAGAAGTTCTCCAAAGACCTCTTGTGTGCTGTTTTATGGAAACTCTTGCTATGCTCCAGCTAATTCAGCTAAGCCAGAAAGGATGAAGCAAATGAATTGGTTACTCAGGTTAGTCGGCATTAGTTCATCACATCCAAATTTAGTTTGAATAGTTGAGATTTTGTTCAGTTACTTTCATTTGATAATGACTAACAGATTTTTTTCTTACAATTTCAAATTTCCCTTCTAACTAACCCACCGACAAAACTGTGAATGGTGGTATATAATATATTGAAGCTTGACAGCAAAACATTGTTAAAATTTCGAAGATCGATGTGTGGAATGATGTCTTTGAGTGAGTTATAAGTTATAATTTAAATAATACCCCATAAAATAGGATATGCCCAACAATAGCAAACCATTAGAGTTTCGTGTGTTTTTATTTTGGGGAAAACAATCATGCTTTTCTCAAAAGGAGCAAATATGACGTGATTTGCAACACACATTTATTTGGAACAGACAAACAAACAAACAAAAACATGCTTTTCTCATAGGATGTGTCTCATTTTGCAGAATACATCGTTATGTTCATAATATATAATACTATATACTTATATAGAGATGCATTGATAGGAATATCACCGGATACATTAATTATTAGCTAATGCTCTTAAGAGTTATATTTATAGAAAAAGTTGCCACAGCTTACATTGACTTGGAAGCCTCGGCAGTGAGATCAGAGATTCTGATTGTCACTAATAAGCCTCAAACTTGTCGAGTTTCGTCTACCAGAAAAGTGGCTAAATAAACGCCAGCCAGCTTTTATCAACCAGTAAACTGGATATATAATATATACACGACATATTTTTATATATATATAAAATGATAGACTAAAATAGTTTCATCTCCTGTAAGGTACTAAATTTAATACGCCGGATTCATTTACGGTAATTTCTCATGTTACCTTAGAGTAAGAGTAGTACCTGATGGTTATGTTCTTGTTTGTGTATGTTTGTGTGGGCGTGTGAGTGTCCTTGCGTGCTTGTGTACGTGAGTGTTTGCGTACGTGTATGCATGTGTGTTTGTGTATTTTCTGTATTATATATTGTTCACTGTTACATCCCCATGTCTGACTTTCTTTGCCTGCTTGTTTCCTAACTGTTGAAAAACATTATCATATTTGTAAAATGGTGTCATATTTCAAATATGCATACAATATTTGGACCTTTTTTCTTTATATACATGACATGTATATCATTCACAACCAGAAACTATTCATGATAAAAATGGATACCATAAACTTATTACACGAAATGATTTTTGCAGATTGAATTTTGTATGTCTCATTTCATAAATAACGTGCAAAATTGATTGTGAAAGTGCAAAGTTGATTGGGAATTGATTTCTTCAAAAGTATTGCTATCATAATATATTTTTGATGCACAGTACATGTAACTATATACATTGTATTGAAACGTGTTTTGTTTTGTTTTCAACTTCATCTGTGTTTCGAATGGGACTCGGTCACGGTGTGTGCTATTGCAACTTATGTATCGTGCAGGGTTCCACTTTCAAAGATAAGACTGGATTCAGTACGTGAATTTTGTCTGTCCATTGATATGCATTGTAATGTATGTATATTTGTCGAATACAAAGATGGTAATGAAATTAATAGATCTATATATATTTCAGTACACTACAATATCAATCAATATCATCGTGTAACGTTGTTTTTTTTTCGGTACCTTTGCGGCCCACATTTGCGTTGCCCCAGGGACAGAGTCTATATTATCATTGAAGTGTGCAAACATATGACATTAGCGTGCAAACACACTGCACCGTCTGCGACCCGCTTCAGTTTCGGTTCCAACTACTTATCTAGTAATGTCACCCTGGATCTCCAGAATAAAAAATTAATAGAAGAAGATCATACTTTGCTTTGTCTGTGCCCGAGTGAACACGTAGCACAACAGTCGTCCCGGCCAGTCTGCCAACCGATTTGGTCCCGTCTTTTTGCATCCACTTTGTTGTTGCTGTTGCTGTTGCTGTTGTTG
>JBCEWB010000020.1:3057817-3073248 GCA_039654565.1 Peronia peronii
AAATAGCCTATCTTTAATAATAAAAAAACCACCTTCAGGACCTGCCCCCCCCCCCCCCTTAAGAGTTAGTCCAGTAAAAACATTTAAGACGAGGTAGTTCAATTTCGTTTTTATTAATAGGAGTCATTGGCCTCCTGTGACAAAGAGGCAGTTTAAAAATGATTGTCTGATAGTCAAAGACAGGAGCTTTTGTTCGTCCTAAAGCATTTTATATGTGTATATAACTGTTCAACAAATTGGTTGTGGAAACGCTTCCACCCTGTACGGAGTGAGGCGCTTAGTATGCCCTTCCTTATTATTATTACGCATATAGTTATTGTTGTTATTGTTAGTACCATAAATAAATATGACGACCATTTAGACAGTATATAGAAAACATGGCAAAAAGAACAGAATGAAAATCATGAACAAAATGAAAGTGCAAAAGAATAAACATTAATAAATAAATACTCTCTCAAAACATGAAATAATAAATGAACCAGGTCAGTTAGCAAGAATGTTCAGGAATCAATGTCAACACGATGTAGGATGAATAGGCCCATGGAAATGCCCTCTACCCTATTAGTCGAGATAATAGAGAGATAAATTCCGTTGTCCAACCTAGGTCACAAAACACTTGAAGATTCTCTTCTTCACCATCAGAATGAGTCAAGTATTATTATTAGTTTTATTGTCATTTTAATTGGTTGCTTGACTCGCATCATTTTTTTTTTCTGGCGGCTTACCAAAAAAAATTGCGTGCATGACTGAAATTTTCAATGATAGGCAAATTGGTTATTGTAGAAAATTATTACATTTTCTCTGTAATAGATGATTGGGCCACTATCATGATTACGACACAGAGGCTATTCTATGAATTTTTCTTTGCAAAATCAGGCTTTTAAGTAGAGAGAGTGCTGGCTGTTCTACAACCTCTGTCAGTGTCATATAAACTCTGACCCTTCGTACGGTAACTTTACCAGTGACATAATTAGCAGTCATTGTTGTGTCTCGTGCGGTTTTATAAGTTCTCAGGACTGGTATCTAACGTCAGAGGCCCCGTTTCGCTAGAGATCAAATGAGGTCTACCATTCACGCATGGCAGATGCGACAAAGCAGTCTATGGCGCCTCAAACTTTCATGAACAAAAAATAGTATTCCCGAGAGAAGGCTGATCCGATCTACAGAGCTCTCTACTTTACACGGAAAACAAGATCACCTTGTAAAGAGTGATTGGACTGCGAGGTGAAGCAGCACTGCGGGAGTCGAGATTTAAGTCCCATCATCTAATACGGTAATAGTTGATTACATGCTTACTGCACTGGAAAAGTAGAAAACACCTCTATCAGTGAGGAATGTAGCGGCATTTCTCGGCCGCCGGCCACTGAAGCACTAGGGTCTTGGTGAAGAGCCGAAGGCAGGGCTTGAAACCACATACTTAATTCGGCTGGTCTAAATCTCAGTAGATGACACCATGAAAGGCGTCTTTGAAAAAGTGCTCTCTAGGCCGCCAGATTCCACCCGACAGGGCATGAAATTCTCTTACCCAATATTCCTATTTTAACACTGAACCCAAATTATAACAAAGAAAAGAACTGGATCAGTGCAATCGACATACTTAGGTGCGCTTTACATGTTTGATACTTGTAATTTATATCAATTTCTGTCAGCACTGGAGACCGTCTGTTTGGGACTGAGGGCTTCATTGCTCCGTTTCATTGTTTTATCTCTAATAAATATTTATGGAACAAATCTTTAAGTAGTGACCAGATAGAAATGTGAATGTGCAATTACGTTTGCAGTTTGCATGTCTGCACAGCACAAGGTACTTTGGCTGAATGCCATTAATAATTATCAGTTGGAAGAAGAGTCATGGGCAAGCCGAGAATGCATTTACAACACAAATACTTTATAGCCCATCGCCTGCGCTCCTTAACACCTCACTCATCTGACTTCAGCTAGCGAGAATGTGCGGCTTCATTCCCATGACTGTTACGTGAATGGGAACGACAAGCGGAGCCAGGTAGATAAAACGTCGGGCAGATGTCGGCTTGCTAAACGGGGCATTACTGGACAAACAAACAGAGCGTCACTGGCTGTCCTGAAGTGGCCGGTGGGCAAGTCCCAGTTTAGCTCGCTCCATCAAGATATGGCGTTATTTCTGGACTTTGCGCATGGCTAGCGGGGAAAATTACCTTTATTTGGGGATACAAGCCACATTCCGGAGCATCACCTTAAAACTTTCGGAATTTCACTCTCGTGGCGGTCTTTATGGGCATCATGCGCCTCTAGTCCGACCTAGAAACAGCGTAAGTCACAGAGTAAGATAGTTTGAGGATTCGTTCAAAAAGAAAATCGTCAGGCATGATAAGAATATTCTAAACATTCTGCTTGATAAGAAAGGAGTTGTATAAGTTCATGCAATATATGTAAAATTCAGGCTCTTGTACAATGTAAAGTGTCATATAAAAGAAAGAGAGGCAAGAAAAGCCGCAGGCTGGATGAATGAGACTCCCTCGTCAGCTGTGGCAATTAGTGCCCTGTCCTCGGGGTGTGCGGTATGGAATACCAAACTGTTGACCCAAAGAATGTGAAAAATCTAAATGATCAGCACTCTGGCCGTGAGGGGTCAATAACACCGTACAGCTGGCTACAGTAGCCACTGGCCCGGGGCTACTCTCTGACAGGGATTTAATGCTCTTATGCAGATTTTTGCTGGTAACTGCTGGCAGATTCCCCCTTCTCTCTTTTTTTTCTGTTGAGGCTATATCAGATTAGCGGCGCAACACCTAATTGTGTTGATCACATGCTTTAGATTTTGAAAAGGAACACATTTTTCCCCACAAGATAAAGTAAAATTGTGCTTAAAGAAAATTGTTATTATTAATATCTGCATCTGGTCAAGAATATATATAGTGGGCGTCTTCTGCTAGTATGCTTCAATAATCATGATAGATACACCAGAATCTTACAGATTTAATGTTTAGTGCAATAATAATAGATGTACATCATTGCTCCATCATGGAATATTAGACAAAGACTCAGTCAATCGTAAATCTGCTTAATTTCAAACTTGTTTCTTTTCTTCTGTTTTCCATATTCTTCATGACAATTCTGACCCACATTGGGAACACCAGCCTGCTCAGCGCCCCTTTTATCCCTTGCTGCCTTTCTCCTGTCCCGTCTCTTTCTCATCGTTTTCCCTCTAGGCCGTTTCTTCCTCTCGCTATTTTTCTCTTTTAGTAGGGTCCGAGGTTACTCAATCTTTTCGTGTAACTCGCCAGACCGAGCTCTCCTCGTCGCCCATGTCACGTGACGACGGGTTCTTAACCCAAGGTCAGCAGACAGTGTGGTATGATAATCTGCAGTATTAACACCCTGACTGAGACCCCGGTCATGTGATGGCCTCAGTAATGGCTTTGAACCAGCACCCTGAAGGCAAGAGTAGAGCAGAATGATCACCTTGTGGATTGTCCAGTGTGATATTGTGGAAGGGCTAGAAGAGAACCCACGGTCTTCGGGAGATCATTTAAATATAGGTCAAACCGTTACTGTCCTGTGACTTAAAGTGTATGGCAAGCGTGCCCACCTCGAAGTTGGTATTTTGAATGATTAACCTGGACGTTACTCACGGAAAAGGTGTTTTGAACGCGTCGTTCTATCCTACGTACAATTCGGATCAAGCACTCTCGCGATTTTATTATTCAATTATTATCGCCTTTTTAGTATAACGTCAAACATAGTAAACTTCTCTCAGCTTTATAAGTAGAAACACAGACCCATATGCAACAATTTTGTATTCCAAATTTCAGATGAGCAGTTTCTGAAGTTTTTGAGTCCATAAGTCATGGGTTTTGTTGCAGATTTATAATATAGATAAGTCATCATTTTGGGAATGGCTCAGAGACCCCATCATTTAAGCAAGGCGTTATGCAATAGAATAAATGATTTCTATCATGTAGTAAAGATAGCCTACGTTTAGATATGGGAGAAAAGTTCATATTATATTTTCTTGTGCAAGCAACATTTGAACTTGAATTCTGTTGAATTGGCTGGCGTTTGGGGATAAATGGAGGGAAATAGTGGAGCTCGGCATCTGATGATGGTGATGAATGTTCAAAAACTTTACATCGATGGCTCTTCCACATTACTTTCTAATTACTCATTAGTCTTCTCATTACTTTGTGAGGTTAAATCCCAACACAAACGACCAAACAGACCAGTGTTGAACTTGATGCACTGCTTCGCATTCTTGAGATAGATGAACATATGTTGTGAGCTGTTGGGAACATAGATATCCTATACAGATTCACAACCCATCAAAGTCATTGGTTGCCAATATTATGTTGTTCCATTTCTACATTTTTTTTTACAGCCATTAACTCTTTGAAACTGACTATAAAGTTTTTCATGCTTAAAGCGCTGTAGCATTCATGTACTGATCGCGTCCGATTGAGCCCCCATCTCCGCTCTCCTCCTCCGCCAAAAGATAAATAAAGAAAACCATGGACAGCCACCGCTGAATTAATCTGAAAGAGTTAACAACGTACATCTAAAATTATGTTAGAGAGAAAATAGGGGAAAAGGAGGATGGGGAGGGGGGGGGGGGGGGTGCGCTGGGCGATGAAATTGTCATTTATGTTAGAAGGACCAGTGGACAGTGCATGAGCGGCATCTAATCTTCCATCTGTAAGCTTACCTGTCTCTCTAGCAGGTATAGACAACACAAGGCAAAGTAAACCTCCTTGTCTTCTGAATTTTCAAATACGTTTACCTCCCTTCCTTCCCCCAATCCCGCCCGAATACTTTTTTTTCAAACAAAACAAAACACAATGTAGGCAGTAAAAGTCGGTGAAGACGATGCATGGAGAACATACATGACTGAGGAGGAAGAACAACAAATGTTCAGCTTTTAATATCCTCTAGATTAGATTCGTGGGTTTAGTTCTGAGCCCTAAGTGTCTCACCTGAAAGATAAGAACAACCACTGTTTTGTTAGAAATTGTTTAAATTAGTAACTTCAACAAACAAAAGCATAGGGTTCTTTAAGAAAACAGCATGTCAGTCCTCGCCCCCGGTCTTCAGATGTTTGTGAGACAATCTTCAGAGATGGCAGAGCCAGGGAGTCGGTGCTTCTATCAACACTGAATGAAATTGCTCATGCCGATATGCTACTTTCTTTATTCATTTTTTTTTAATGGGGGAAGGGCAATTTTTAGCTAAACACACATTGTATATACTATACTTACTGTGACCTTTTCATATCTGATAAACTTGCAGTCAAATAAGGAAATGGGTCGACGAATAAGAAAGTTAACATGTTTTTTGTTTGTTTGTTTGTTTGTTTAACTCAGTATCAAATCTGTCCAATTATTTTGTTATCTTTAATAACTGATCAAGACCAAGGAGTAAATTGTCACAGTAAATACACTGTTAAGTTAAAACACTACTATTACACACTACTGCAGAGGTCGGTGACAGTTAGTCTCAAGGAGCTTATACTATTATACTGGAGAGCGGACTGATGACATCACACGTGCCAAATGTGGAGCCATGGCCATGAGGGCAAGAAATCTATCTAACATTAAGACTTAACGCCGTAGTTATGTTACCACGTGCAAAACTAAACGAAACTCACATGTAGCAATACTACATCTAACCTCATGGCCATGGCATTACGTTCTATATACGTCTTTCAACCTCCTGGTGGAGATTATCTCTGTTGGCCATGGCGCCTGTATAGGCACGCCAGATACATTGTGTTTTGTTGAGGCGGCGTCATAAGTCCGCACTCCAGTGTAAAAAGTATAAGCTCCTTGGTTAGTTGGCTCTTCTCGAGAACATTTTTGGTGCCCGTTTCATAAGTCTCCCGTCCTATCTCGGACTTCTGGCTTATAAATTGCTTAACCTGTCAAACGAAAAGTGGCTGAGGAACACCCAAAATAAAAGGGACCCAGGGAAAAGTGTTAAGTTTACCATCATGTCACTGAATTCCATAGTATTACCAAAAAACAAACAAACACACAAACATACAAAAACCTCTCCCTCGCACTCCCTCTCTGCGGTGTCAAGAATAGAACAGGCAAGTATCAGTATTTTTGGTCTCAGTTTTTTCGTGCAGAGCCTCTGGCACGAAGTGTTAATAAAGATGTTAAATACCCTCATTGAATAGTCTCTTTCAATGAATAGTAATCTTTTGCAAGAAAATGCTCTTTTTGTTATGCATTCCCACCTGTGTATCTCGCCAACAAATATTGATGACTAGGTTTGTCAATGCCCCTCGAATGTCGCATCGAAAACACTGGTGCAAAACATCGGGTCTTTTCAATGAAAATGCAGTGAAGGATTCAATAGTTTTCTCTTTAGTCTCTTGATTATTGGTATGTCGATGTACAATAGCAACTTCGAGTAAGTCAAGTCGGCCTTGATGTCAAAATTTAAATAACCATCATAGACGTAATGGAAAACATACAGCACGGCTACTTATATTTCTTCTGCGATAGATTTCCGTCACACTTTTTGATTATCCAGATTACACATTCTCTTTGATATACTTTTTATGACTCATAGACGAATTCAACCGTGCTCGGCGCAACGTAGCCGTAATCGTGCTGATGCGCCGTTAAATCGTAACACAACTCAACTCAGCCCTCGAATGTGTTGCTGTTCACCGCGCAGTGTGTTCTACAACGAAAACAAAGAAGCCGAGTAACAACTCACAATGAGAAACAAACAAAGGATTCACCACTTCCACGAGCAGATTGCAAGATTCGAACCAAGTCAAGTCGACTTTCAAAACCAAATTACATAGATCTACGATTTATTGACCTTTATTCCTGAGGTGAACACTTAGAAATAATGCAATGTCGTGATTGTCTGTGAGATTATCAACGAGTCCTGCAAGTAGTGACAGTGACCAATATAATAACATCCACACCTTCGACATCCAAATCCTAGCCCAATCAAGAAATCAGGATGAAAGAAGCCCAAACTTAAGAGGTAGGGGCCTAACATTTCCACCTTTAATCTTGTCAGCATGAAAGCATGTACTTAAGTAAGGTGATTGTGTATTTCTTTTATTTTTGAAATGGCTATCTCGTATGCTGAACGTGGGTCTTGTTGTACTCTGTTGAATCCGTTGACGGAAAGTAGTATCTATCACTCTATATATAATGCAGGTAAGCAGAACATTGAAACGCATTAACCTGTATACGGAAACCGTGCACTCAAACTTCGTGAAAATTTAGTTGACCCAACAACTGAAAATTGAATGCAGATTTATGGTATTGGCTCTTAAACATTGCAAGTCACATTGACTTTAATTATTATGACATTTGCTGTTCATCCGTCAAATGAATGATATTGGACAAGCTCTCACTCTAGTATGGAAAGCAGACCAGAATGAGCATTCTTTTCCTCATCCTGTTTCTTTTCATGTCTGGCCCTCGAGAATACTGGGTGAATTGAGTGTTTCTCTCTTGACAAAAGAAAAAAAAATGAAGAAAAAGATAAGGAAAGAGAGAAAAAAAAAACAAACAACAAACAAACAAGTTTGCTGGAAGAGTTAAAGCGGATGGACATTCTTCTAATGATCTGTTACAACGGAACTTCGACTTAGAGACCCTGTGACAGACTGAACATGAAACGAAAGCAAACTAAACTAAAACTTGAAACAACAATACGCCCTATTCTGACGACCTAAAGTCCTTTGCCTTCTCCTTGCATTTTTGTGGTGTCCAAGATTATATAAATGTGTGCGAAGACATTTACATCTGTCACATCTAACATCAACAGAAAATGGGATCTTGTTTGTTAATGTTTGTTTATGTTGAATTGTATCAGGTCCATTTTGTTTTCTTTTTTTGTAAGCGTTTTTATAGTGGCATCTCACTGCTTTTTACTCACACATGACATATAACTCAAATAATTTGAATTTCTTCTTTCTCTTTTGTTTTAAATCATTCATGTTTTCTTTTCTTACTTCCTTGCTTACGTTCTTTCCATTGATTCCCTGATTGGCATTAGGCCTAATGTATGGTAAATTTCAGTGGGCCTTCGTTTCGTCCTCTTTTCGTATCAACTGTTATCATTTCTTTATTTTCCGGTAATTTTACGTTAAACACTGCTGTTGTTATTTGGAGGGCACTTAGGTTCAATAGGTTTTCAAGTTATTAATTCTGTCACTCACAGCTAAGAGTTTTAGTCCTATATTTCTCACTCAGCCCGTATTTTAGCTGGTTTTTGTTATATACGCTTCTTCCCTCACTCCAGTCGGGTGTGCGACGATGCCTCGTCCAATAGAGTTCACCAATATTTGGGGAAATTCGATCGACCCCAAAAGTTTGGCTCACTTCTTGGCTTGACCCTCTTGGTAGAGGATTCATGCGTCTACAGATAGAAGGTCAGCCGGCCTATTGCGCATGTGCGGAAACGGCAAAAAGCTGTGTTTACATGGGAAACCGGGTCAAACATGACTTTCTTTTTGTTTTTGTTTTTTAATCTAACGATCTGGATTTAGATCGATCTAAGTAAGTTATTATTATTATATATACCCTTATCCTAACCTTAACCCTAATGAACACTAACCCTATAGTTTGCGTGGTATGACGTCATACGCATGCGCAATAGCCCGGCTGACCTTCTGTCTGTAGACGCAGATGTAGGAAATTTATGATGAAAACTCCTCTCTATGAATGACAGACTCATAATCAATTGAACCTAGATACTCTCCAAATAATAATAATAGTGAGTAGTGTTAATAATTGCATAGGAAAGAGACTGACGTACTTCCGGCCGAAACCAATGCCTTTCGGCTCTTACCAGAAATGAGACAAAATCATGTAAACAATAGCGCTTAGTCTTCATTGTGATTATGTGCCGCGGTATTTCGGGCAATGACGTCAGAGTCGTAAAATTTGTTTCCACAATCAGGCAATCATATCTTCTGAAATATTAGGAGGTCATAAAGTAGAAATCTGAAGTAGATGGCTCAGTAACGATCATTTTGTGAACCCTACTTCACGACCCCAGTCCAACCACCGTGCTTCATGCCGACCACCAGCTTTTCTCAGCCCGACTGGTTGTTTGTTTACATTAGTAACGTGAGTTTTTTGTGTTTAAATGTTATCTCTGAGTGTGTAAGCAATGTTTTATGTTATTTCCACTTTCATCTCACATAAAATGCTGTCTGGGGAACTATTATTCATATGCTCCAACTCGTCTTCATTCTCACTCTCACGTGTGTCACTCTTTCTCTTTTGTCTTCCCTCCACCCCTTCCCTTTTCCTCTCTCAAGCTGCCTTGCTTCTCTTTCAGCTTGTCTCCCATCCTTCCAGATGATACTATTTCATATGTGCATGCGTGAAAGAGGCTTTCTTTTGAAAAGGAGGCCTTGGGTTTGCCTATTGTTGAATGTATTAAAACTAAGGATAACTGATGTAAATGTACCATTAAGGAGGAGAAAAGGTCAAGAAAACTATTATTTTGACATTCAGATAGTGGTAACTAGGATGAAATGTTCCATTACAAAGAAGAAAAAACCCAGAAAACTATTATACAGCTGAAATTCAGATCATGGTAAAGGGGGTGAAATGTACTATCAATAGAGAGAAGAAAAAAATCCAGAAATTTTTGCCAGATATGGTAGTGGGGTCAAACTGTAGTATAATGGCAGTGGGTATTGGGATGAAAATTTGCAATGAATAGTGTGTTGAATGCAATAAAAAAGGGTGGTCAGATAAGAGCAGGATAGTGAAAATATCCCGCCAACGTCCGACCACCCCTTTGTCATGCAGTATGACCAGATAATGGCCAATCTGGCATATAAAGATGGTTTCCTTCGCGATCGGGAATACCCTGGTTTCCATAAATAAACGACCAACAATACGGCTAGAAAACCTTAACTGTGACTTTTGTCCTACTAAAAGTTGTGTTCAAAATGACGGATGAACTCACCTGGGTGTCGATTTCTGCAGACGCCAAATAGGGTTGATTAGTGTATATGGGAAAACAATCAACGAGATCATAGTGGATCATATGATATTGGTGATCATAAACTAAAGTGGTTGATTCGCGGAAGGGGTTCGGGCAGGGGCGAGTTGACTCTGTCTAGGTCATGAATAAATTAGTCGAGTCTATTTCAAGTCAATCAAGATCTACACAATGAAAAGATTTTTATGGAAAAATGATAGGCTTGGTCAGCAGCTTGTTGTCAGTTTGGGGGAATTCAGAGTCCCAATAGTTTGAGCAATCATCCATTAAATATCCTAGTGGGACCAGTTTTCTCCATGTTGAACACAATGATCGAAAACAGACCAAATGACAGAAATATGGGAATCAAAGATGAATTTTTAGTTACTTTGGGTAGATGCATGATTGATAGATCCTGTCACATTTTGCTGTCCAAATAACCCAGTATGTCAACATAAACTGCCTTCACATAAATGAGTTAGATGCGGGCAAATGAAAGGCTGCTTGCTGGTTGGGATCAGATTTTGCTGAAAGTATGGTATTTTGGATGGTCATGTTTCGGGGCCTTGTCTGTCGCGTTATTGTTGAAAATTTATTTGAATTACATAAACACTCTTGAGGAACTCAAAAGTGCTCTAAACTTGAACTTTTTTGGAAAACTTTGAAACTGAAGTAGCAGTGAGGAAAAAACATTTTCTTCACTTATCTCTTTCATTCATGGCAACAATTAAATTATCATCATATGTTTTCTCTGATTTCATTCTAACTCAAAAAGTAGTAGTGAAAAAGCCATTTTCTGCAGTTTGACTGTTACTTTGGGAAGTGGTTTAGAGGGAATCAAGTTACAGCATTCTATGTGTGACACCTTTTAGAAAACGAAATACAGGAATTCACAAATGTTCAGTCACAAAAAAACTTTGTAAACACAGAAACACTCCAGGTGGCAAAAACTGGTCCTCAGTGAAAACTGGTCCCTTCAAGGTATAGATCTATGTAATTAACCCTTTCGCTACATACAGGTTTCGCTAATTTTTATAACACTAAATATTTGGGCTCTGGTTCCAGTTTACGCAGGGGTTTTCATTTGTTTTGTGGTTGTGTTCTTTGATTGGATATAGCAGCATAACTAATGAAGCTAACTATGTAAAGATGTAAATGTTAGGAACGGTAATATTATGAACTTTCATTTTATACCAGTCAAGGTGAGATAATTTTCATTTGTAATGATAGAAGTGCTACAACTGCATTGGGCCTAGATCTAGATCTAAATCGATGTTTACAGTCCTACTGCAGTCACGGCAGTCGCACTAGCAGCATAAAAACCTGAGTATTACGTTTCAGCACTGCCGGACTTCATAAAATTGTAGCCAGAACTCATAAACTTCGTAAATAGCTGCTTAAAGAAGGGCCATACGACACACGTCCAACTGGTGAATGGGAATGGGGTTTCAGTGTCTTCGGGGATGTACATTGTATGGCCCAGCATGATAAGTTGTTTACTTCTAGGTCATACAGTGTATGTCCTAAAGAGATCGAAGGGGTTAAGCCGATAATATCAAACATCCTACCATTTTTGTGGTAAAATTCAAAGTTGTGTCGTACCTGTATCATACAGATAGCAGTTCTGAACCCGCTAGTGATGCAGTCCATATTTTTTAACCTTGGAAAGCATTTCCTAATTTTCAGTTGAAAAAGTAGGCTATCCCCTACAACAGTGAGAGTATAATCAAATTTCTTGAAGATTCCTGTGAGGTAGAGTTCTAGCTGCACCTTCTTCCAAATAGTATTGTTCTGATGAAGAATTTGTGAGGTGTAGTTGTTACAAAAAGTACAAATTTAAAAAAAAAAAAAGATCCAAAATATTTGTTAATAATAGTTTGGGTTTTTTTATACTGACATGCATGATTCAAGCTATGGGATATTTTTCATAAACATTGTGGTGGGGAAAAAAATGAAGCATCATCAGTGTTAGAATTGAAGTAAGAAAGGAATGTATGATACTATGCCTTCAAAATTGAAACACTTTATCATTGCTCAGTCTTTAAAACAGTAGTAGCTTCAAACGGGACTGAAGATCTCTCTCTTTCCCCCCCCCCCCCCTTTTTTTTTTTTTTTTAAAAATTATGTACAGAACCTTTCCCAACTGAACTATTGTAAATGCTGACAAACTCATCTTTAATTAAGAAAGACGCACTGGCATTTCAAACATTGGATTAGGAATAATTTTATTTGGTTGCCATAATATAGTATAGAAGGATGGGAAATTATCACCTGTTGTCTGTTCTGTGGATTTCAGGGGAAAAGTTACGAATTCTAATACAGTAGTCTCCACCTAAGAACCCGGTCATCTGGAGACAAGAAAAGCAGGCTCTTAGGCAGACGAGTTCTTTGGTGGATTGAAAAGTTATGCAACCTGTCTGACCATGGATTGTCTTTACTACTATGATTAGTTGTTGATCGTTACCATTAGTGAAAGATTTTTCTATGTGAATAAGTACAGCCTTCTTCCCTGTGTGTATGTTATAATTAGATATAGCAATTCCTGATCTTTTCTTAGCATATAATTACACCAGTACTGCCCAGCATTTAAACGCCATGTGAGTTTTCACATACCGGTATCATTGTTGAAAACATGATATTGCTCTGCTACCCCGCGGATAATCGCACGAGTGACCCAAGTGTTTAAAGACCGACCGAAGTAGCAGAACAGCTGACCAACCAGGAAGCTAAACTTACTCCTCCTTATCCACAAAAGCCAATCACAGTTGCTATCCCATGTGTTGTCAAACAAAGAGATGGTTATGTATTAGTCAACAATGTGGCCTGATTATGCAGTCATACATCAACCATCACTGCCGATAAAATTTTGGTGTGAAATTTGACCCGTATCATTCTATGGCATGTCCATGCCAGCATTCGCGACAGATATTGTCTCACTCACGAGCTGTTTTCTGTCAATAAGATGGCTATTATTGCACCTACTTCTTTTTTTATTTTTGTTTTTTTGTTTCATGATAGTCATCACTGCTAGATCTTAACTGCTTCACAGCTAAGCATCAGTCATACCATCAGTTTCCCTCTCTCCATCCACTGCTATCCCCCACCCGCACTCAGTCTTACCAGCTGTGCTTGAGCGAACCGGTACTGTCCTCTACTTTCCCACAGGCAGTCAGGGACGTCAAGAATGTGTCATTCAAGGTTACCAATTGTTTACAATCAGAAGCAGGTTATTCTGGGCCCCTCGTCGCCAAGTCATCTCTGAATCATCTCTTTGCCGCATCTATCGAAAGATTCTGCGTGTAGATAAGATGTGAAACGCCAGTCAGCGGTCAGAGCATTGGATCAAAGGGAAAGAAGGGATGCTGGGTGGCAGGCTGAACGTGAACTTACTATGCGATAATGCTCCTCCACTCCCGTCATTGGCAGTCCGTCTGATTAACAAGATGAGAAGTAGTACTAGCATGCTGCGGTTGCTTGCCTTCAGAAATGTGAGAGGACTGTAGAAGTTTGTGCATTGCATCCTCAAAACTTTTGTGGGTGTTGCAAAATGCATCTGATCAATGATTGACAGAAATTAAGACTGCCTACTGTATACATATAATTGTAATGAATCTGAAGAGAATGTGGGAAATACAGATCTAAATATTTAATATTTATATTGAATGGAACTTTAAGTTCATGTACTGATGCTCTATTGTTATGTAGTGCATAATTAATAG
Organism: Peronia peronii; assembly: GCA_039654565.1. Lineage (NCBI taxonomy): Eukaryota > Metazoa > Mollusca > Gastropoda > Systellommatophora > Onchidiidae > Peronia > Peronia peronii. Next base: position 3,071,485 of record JBCEWB010000020.1, read on the forward strand.
AATTATGAATAGGAACTATGGATCGGTAAATTTCCCTCCCTTTTCCCTGATTTTCCCCTCATTTTTGAGTCAGGTATCCCTCCACTGCTGTTATGAGGGTGGGCAGGTCTGCAGTTACATGAAAAAATCATAATGTACTGATCTCTGACATTGCAAGATTTAGAAATTTTTAGAATGTGAAAACTGGCTCATCCAAAATATTTTTGCTTTTATAAGTCAAAAATTTGAGGATGATGTCTTGTCTGCAGAACATATCTCATCTCATAGTCACCTACAGTCACCACTATCGGTAAATCACCATAGTTACTGTGTGTCATTGGACATACTCCCAATATACCCACTTCCATTTTCGCCTTTGCTTTCATGTCACAAGGGAAATCAAACTTTCTCTTAGCTTTTGTTCACTCAAGCCTGTCCACTCATTTAGCAACAGTGATTTTTCTTCTTTTTTTTTTAATTGAGTTGTATTTTGCAGTCACACATATAGGAACTTCATGGGTTGTTTCAAGAAATAACTTGGACAATTTTTCTAAAAACAAATTATACTTTCGTTGATCCAGTGGCTACATGTAGTAGCATTTCTCTCACTTGGTACTGGAAACAGTGAAAGATACAGTTCTGGGTTGGGTTGTAGATCACTAGATCTGGGCATTCATTGAGGGGTCTTCTGAGCAAGTCCATCTGAATCACAGTTTGTCGATGCATAGTATATAATCAGACCACACAATTCAGTGAGTAGTCTTTGAGAGAATCAAATTGTTGTTCCTCAACTCCTTTTAAGTACTGAATATTGTTGCTTGTTTGTAGTAAATGGGTAGCTAAGTACATGTATTACATTTCCATTATTAATACTGGGCATTTCCACAAAAATGTCAACCTGAGGGTCAAAATTGAAATGTCAACAAACATGAACATAGTGAGCATATTTATGAAGAAGAGCCATTTCTGCACCAGTGTCAGTTAAAAACTTCCTGACTGTTGCGGGATTTACCTTTTTTTCACTGTCTCTCCTGATGGCTGGCGTAAACTTACATTGTAATTTATAAAGCGCACTACCAAGCATTTATGTGTCCAGTTATGCCCAGATTTATTGCAAGCCAGTAAATTTTGCAGAAAAGTAGCCCATTCATTCTTTTCACTACTGTATAATTCAAAATGGGTCGGGACTTATTTTGCTGGATTTTGATCAATATTTTAGAACCACCCCCAAATTTTAAATTTTCAAAAAAGTTGTGTTGCAGAACACGTACTGGTGCTATTTTGTTTCCCTGTCAGGATCTCTGCATTCAAGACATGCCTTCTGAAATGCTATAGTCAATATACTCTAGTTCATATATATTGAGAAATGAGCGTGACAGACATACCAATGTGATGGACTGACATTTCCCAATTTACCTCTCAGAGTTGTCAGATGAGCCAATTCAACTTTGCAGTCTCTACAAGTCACATCTTGACTTCATCACCAGCATCAGTTTGCATTATTTTGTCACCTTTCATGAGATACAAGCAGTCAGTGATGCTGGTTGTGAAGTCAAGAAGATGGCCTAGCAAGCTGTTCCATCAGAAAGAAGATTGTTCTGAGTCGTGAGGACTACAGTATGCCAATTTTGATGTGTCACCAACACTAGCAATAGACTAGCAATGCCAGTGCAAAAATTTGCCCTCATCAAAGGATTAATCTCTTGATGTTAAGTTGTGGGACATTGAGTTAAATATCATAATGGTTTTTGAATTTTGAAAATCCATCAAGAAATAAAAAAGTTA
>JBCEWB010000020.1:3073348-3090269 GCA_039654565.1 Peronia peronii
TGCAGAACCCGCGAGTCGATCCCGGCCCGTTTGCTCCGTGAGCAGACGCCATACCACAGAGCCACTGCGTCCCCCTTTCACGCTCTCCGGTCGAGTCTTTATATATATATACGCCACCCCGTCTCGAACGCTCTCTCTCTCGAACTCTGTCGAACCTACTGGTCCTCGATCTCACAAGATCTCGCTAGATCTATGCCCACACGTGACATACTTCATACACACACGGTCTTACTAAACCCGTCTCGGCCCTTTTCGAACCCACGCGTGCCCACCACGACCATCGCAACGCACAACACACTTGCATGGGTCCAGCAGACAATTACGATCAACTGAACCTCGCTCACAACACACACTCGCGTGTACCCAGCATGCACGATCATGATTCGTTACACGAGGGTATCAAGAACATCGTGGACGGACAAGAAGAAGGAAAGAGCCAGTCCCACGACTGTTCTCACTGACATCCTGACCTCTGAAGACTCAGATGAAAAGACAACTTGCTGTCAAGTTTCAGTTATTAAGATGTTTGAATCAGTAGTTTTTTTTTTGGTCCAAAAACATCGGCAGTGTGGATAAGAAGGGGACCATCTCTGATCTGCTTATGGCCTGTGGGAGAAAATAATGGCGCCCCTGTCGAGGTTTATGCTTATTTATAGGGTTAACTTTTTTTTTCCAATAGCAGTTATGTGCTATTTTACTTTATAACACTTTGATATCTCAACCGCTGCTCTGTTTTTGATATCTTTTGATATCTTGCCATTTATTGTTGGTTTTTAACGTAAAATAATCAAAGAAACAGGTTATTATCTTTTGGTTACTCTAAGGCCTTTGTGTCCATGCTTTTTCGGGCGGTCTGTAGCTGTTTTCCAGAGGATCTATCTGTTTTATGCGAAGTCCAAAGTTGTTCTCATTTCTATGTGATTTGTGTGTATACTCCGTTCCCTGGTCATCAAAAGAAAGTCTTTTTATTTCCGACGGCACTGCGCCTGTGTTCCTCTCTGATCTAAGTATTGTCAAAAACACCGATGGCATTATCTGAGACAGCTAGTCACCATCCTTCTGGTCAAGTTTCAAAATCAACGCTATATCCTCTTGAGGAAACACATGATACGAGAGGATGGGAAAAAATGGCGGAAGAAAAACCCAGCCACACCGCCGGCGTCTTAACGATTTGACATCTTGCCTATCTGCCCACACTATCAGCCAGTAGGAACATCGATAGGGACAAGTAAAAGAGCGTTCTGGAAGTCTCCAAGCCTAGCTCGATTTGACGAATATCCCCCCAAGCCGTTGTGCCAGATCTTACCGCCGAAGACTTTTTGAGTCTTCCCTTCCCTCCTTATCTCGTTCCAGGGTTTTGTCGTTTAGGTGTCTTGCAAGATGTTGGCCGCAGATATCGGGGCGGGAAAGTGGCAGTGTGGGCTCTTCTTCTGGGCGCGGAAACACATCAGCTGGCGGGCAGTGATGGCGCGATAGCCGCTGATTGCATTAAGAAGAGATTTCGATTGGGGCCAGAATGGCGTCTGCAGGTTGCCAATTCTGCGCACATTAGTCGGGGATTTAGTTAGTCGAACGCATTACCAGTGTCGGATTCAGGACGGCGCTCGCAAGCATATTAGTTGCGAGGTTAGTGTTATGAATAATTCCATCAATTTTCTGATGGCGGCTATGATTGTGCGGTGGGCTAGTGGGATCTCTAAGCAGTACGTTAGCCCCTTTGGCGGGCTCGGCTATCATTTCGCAACGTAAATCGCTAATTCGCCGTCAAATGAACCGGGGCTTGTTGTATTTCTTTCACATAACCCACCTCCATTCCCCCCCCCCCCTTCCTCCTCTTTTCTGCAAGCATCCGGGTGCTTTAGAATGTATGTAAGATATAAGGGGTAGGCCTGTCTGTCTCGAGTATTACTATGAGTACGGACGCGCTGTTTTATGCTCGGTGGTAGTCGTTTGAACAAAAAATATGATTCGGGAAAGCAGGATTTTGCACTTGTCTGAGTAATATCGACCTCAATCCCCTTCTCTTTCGATCAGTAGCTCCGCACTATCTTCTGTTGTCAGTCTCCAGATTTTCCAGCTTGAGAGAGAATGATGAACATTATTATGTAGTTACGATACTGGAAAGTTTCCCTGATACGAGAATTATCGTTGTGCCCGTTGAGTTGTTGGAAGTGTGTCTGCATACATAATGTATATTGGTAATTTTGTTCTCCTCTTTCCAATTTGGTTGTCCATCCATTCGTCCATCCATCCATCCATCCATCCATTCCATCCATCCATCCATTCCATCCATTCATTGATCCATCCATCCATTTATCCATCCATCCATCAATCCATCCATCCACCCATCCGTCCATTAATAGATCCATTGAGCCATGAATCCAGCCGTCGAACCATGAATCCATCCATCCATCCATCCATCCATCCATCCATCCATCCATCCATCCATCCATCCATCCATAGTATGCATAGTATTTCTCTATCGTATAGAACACATATGGCTCAGTCTTGGAATTGGAGATAGTTGTGACCAGCTCTGTTGCCCTATTTTTCACCGACACAAGGGACATTGAACAAGCTCTATAGTGAGACTGGAAATCATGTTTGCACTTTTTATTTGAGACGTACATCGTTAAAAAAAACAAACAAAAAAATCACTGTATACGAAAAATGCTTTCTTATTGTTGTATTATTTTTATCAAATTTCGCTATGATCATTCTTGCAAACGGCAAGTTCTAAAGTGAGTTTGCTTCCGTCTTTACCCCGCCTGTTCAACACTTCTTGAGTCTTGCAGGTTACGTTCTATAAACGTCTTTCAACCTCCCTGTGGAGGTTATCTCGATATTGCAAGGGGAAGTCAAATAATCTCCCATTCAAAAATAAAGTGCAGCTAGTGACAAATCGGAGCTGTGATCAAGAAATTGTCGTAGACTCTAGTATTTATTATAGTTAGTGGCATACTAACTATATCAGTTTTGTTAAGTCTGCTTAGATAAGAAGGAAAAAGATGTCAAAAGAGTTTGCTAGAACTAGTTTGTTTTCGAGCCTTTTCTGAGCTTTCAATCCCAAGGAAGTGAGATTATCTCGGTTTTAAGTGGCTGCCTGTTTTTGCTGAGAATTTTTGTGGGTAGAAATTTGGAATTGGGAAATTTTGTCCGGACAGCGGCACTCCGCTACTCTTCATCGATTTTAAACTGCCAAGGGTTCTTAAAAATTTGACGGGCGTCACGTAAACACGGGACCTCCCAAATATATTCGCCCTTATCCGAGAAGGTTAGACGTTGGGCTTCCTTACCCCGAGGAAGCCAGGGGATAGTTGAGTCACTGAAAAATGCGGGTTTTCGATCTTCGTGTCCTTCCATCCCCAAATGGGAAGATCCGCGAGCTGAACCCACAACCTCACGGAGGTGAGTTGTTTTTACTATGGAGCAGACGCCGAGCCACATAGCCACGACGGCCCCCTGCTAAAAGTTCCGATAGAATCAACCGAGAAGATGAGCCACTGATGATGTTTTTATGTGATTTCAGATACAGCTGGTCCCCCGATTGTTGTGTTGTGTGTATCAAACTTCATACTGTGTGGTAATATTCCCCTCTCTCCGCCTTTCTTGGTCTTTGCTCCTCTCTGTCTCTCCTTTTTTCAGTCTGCCTATCTTTATCTGTCTGTTTTTTTGTCTGTTCATCCGTCTGTCTATATGTTTGACTGTCTGTCTGCTGTCTGTCTGCTCTCTGTCTCTCTGTCTGTCTGTCCAGCTCTTTCTCTCAGCTTGGTATACATTATATCAATTTCGTGGAAACAGCAGTGGCTGTCAGATTTTCGTATGTATAGATTCTTTCTTTTCACCCTCCCCCCCCCCTTTCCCCCGCCTTTTTTGTGATTTTAGTTCATTTCTTTGTTTATTGATTGATTTTTTTTTTGTTTTTTTTAATTTTCTCATTTCATTCCTCCCCTCCTTCATTTATTCATCCATCCATTGGCCTTTCTCATCTCTCTCACTTTGTTTTATCTTCTTCATCCAACTTCCATTACTCCCATCCTCTCTCCCGTGTTCTTCAGTTCTTCTTTTCTTCTCCTTGTTCTTTGCTATTTCATTCCTTCATGTATTCATATCTTTTTCTCTTCTCCTCTCCTTGCCCTCCTCCTCCACCGTCCCCTCTATCCATCATCAGTCTCATTTCTTGTCTATAATATACATCACCATACAGACCATAGAGAATGTACTATGTTCTGCACAATAATTATCAGGAACATTTCTGCACTAGAGAGATAGTCTAGTGGATCTTTGGCAGAACAATAGGATCTATGTACCGACAGAAATCAGACAGCAAAGTTATGGCTCAATTATAGTCTTTGTTTTCAGTTCATTTATATTTTTTACTCTTTCTCTTTCATTTTATTTTCATGTTTGTATTTTTTTCTTTCCTTCTTACTTTCCTTTTTTCTTTCTTTCTTTCTTACTTCTCTCCTTCCGCCTTTCTTCAGTTCTCTTTTCCTCTTTCTTTTTCTTTTTTGATTTGCTTGTCTGTCTGTTTCTCTATATTTCGTTCTCTTTTTCTTTCTTTCTTTCCTTCTTCTTTTTTTTTCATTCTATCTTTCAGTCAGTCAGTCTGTATGTCGATCTGTCTGTCTGTCTTTCTGTCTTTTATTCTTTCATTTCTACTATCGTTTCTTTATTTTCGTTATTTCTTAATGTATTTTTATGTGTTTCATATTGTGCACCCCGCCTCACACCATCGCAATAACAAACAAACTGTCATACAAACAAAACCAAACAAACATAAAATACACAAAAACAGAAGGAAGAAGCAGGGGCGAGAAATGTTCTGAGAGAGAGCAAAAAAGCTAATTTCGATCTGAGATGGTGGGTAACAAATGGCAGTCATTACCTCCCCCTTGAACTGACAGGCTGACAGGCCGCTGTTTTCCAGAAGCGTGCAAACATCAGAATCACATCAGCGCTAGGCCCAACATCATTGCTATTACTATCGGCTCCCCACCATCATCATCATCATCATCATCATCATCATACACTCTCATCTTACCCCGGCCCGCTGCTGGCTGGCTGATGATGCCGTTGCTGCATATTCTTCCCCCCATCCTAAAAACGGCCTGATCCATATTCAAACGTGTGCAATTTTCAAATCTGGGCCGGATTGTCGTGGCGTCTGGAATCGCTCCAGCCCCAGCCACCGGCCGACGGGCAGCTTCTCGGACCAGATAATTTCTGATATTTTCTGAGCCACCTTCACTTTCCCCTGCCACAATGGGATAATGGCTAACACCCCCACTATCCCATACGCCCCCCCCTCCACCCCATGTCTTCTCTCTCTCTCTCTCTCTCTCCCTCTCTCTCTCTCTTTCTCACACAATACACCCACACATATTATCCTTCTCGGGTTTCTCGATTGTCAGCTTCGATGACCGGGGATAATTGTATTTGATTTGAAGAAAAGAATATCACACTGATGTGGTTTCTGTGGTCGGCAAGACAATTGGAGAGAGAGAGAGGACGGTAATGGTGTGTGTGTGGGGGGGGGGGGGGAGACAAAACCTGCCTTCCTTCCCCACCCTTTTTCTTTGTTCTCTCCTCTGCCTCTTTCGATGACCAGCAATTATTGTATTTGATTTGAGGAGAGAAAGAGGAAAAGATATCACCTTATTGTGGTTTTCGTGGCTGGCAAAAGAAGGGGAGACATGGAACAGGCAAAATCGCCCCCCCCCCCCACCTCCCTCCCCCCTTCACCCTGTATTCTCTCCACTGAGTCTGTCGATGACCAGCGATAATTGTATTTGATCTGAGGAGGAGAGAACGAAAAGATATCCCGCTCATGTGGTTTCTGTGGTCGGGAATACGATATTGGGGGGGGGGGGGGGGGGATAGGGAAAGTCCCCCTTCCTCTGCCAGCTATATGGATGATCAGCCATAATTTTATCTGATTTGAAGAGGCGGGCTTAGAAAAGATACCAGGCTGATGTGGTTTCTGTGGGGCTCGGCAATTGGGGCTGGGGGGGGGGGGGGGGTTGAAGTTGGATGAAATCGGCCTGCTGAGGGTGTAGCTGACGTGAGAACCCTTCAAGGAACGCGAGAATATCACATGGTAATCGCCGTCTTGAGCGGTCAAAAACGTCTCCCGATCGTCACAGATATAATTTTCTGGGTGTTGGGAGTCAGGCCCCAGCCGTGACAGCTAACGCCATCTTTGTCAAATCACGCGATCCCGGCTGCCATGGTAATGTATCACGTGATAGAATCCAGGCCCACTGATTGGCCGGAGCGGCTTTCATGTTAGATTTCGTGAGAAGATGAAAATTGGTTTTTAAATACGAGTATAACCGCGATTTATGAGTGACACATTCTCTTACCGGAACGCAAGGAGGAAATCCCATTTGCATAGATTTTATAATGTGTGACAAGAAATTAAAGGACGAACCAGGATGTCTAAATATAGTCCGGAGATGTATTAGCATTGGAAAGGGTAAGATGCCATGGTGAAATTATGCCGTTTGGGCATAGAAGTGATTAACATTTACGACAGGACGGAATTTTACCACTCACATTACCGATAGGCGATTACCAAGTGCATACCTAAGATTCTTCAGCAGAACCCTGTTATCACTGACTTTGTGTGTGTGTATGTGGGGGGGGGGGGGGTGAAGTTCTTCCTGACCAAATAATGGCAAAGAGTTGATTCTCTGGTCAACAAACAAGAGAGTATGTCGAAGGAAAAATAAACAACAGGATGTCTGAGGAGCAAAAGAAAGGAGTCGAGACTCGAAACAATGGTTGAAGAGAAAGAAAAGGGAGGGTGAGTGGGGTGGAGGGAGGTGGAGGGTGAATGTCATAACGAGCATGAGTGACGTCAATAGACCTCAGCCAATCAGATACAGAGGATGATTTAACACCTAGCGGGCAATATTCTAGAGTCGCCGCCCTTTGACAGTGTGATAAACTCCCCACAGAAGTCCAAGGGGGAGATAATCGGGTTAGAGCTAACAGTTTCCCCCATCCACGGCTCCACCTCCATTTTGATAATTACAATGTGACCCAGGGGACCTACGGGCCGGTTATCAGCGCCGGGTTATTTCTGGTTATCGGCAAGGGGAACAACCCAAGAGTGCTAACCCGTGTCGCCAGTTATCGCTCTTGGTAAGGCCGCGGCAATTAGCGGCCTCGCGGGGCCTCTCGGGGCCTCTGAGTCAAGCCGAGTGTGAGTCTGTGAAGGCCGATAACTCATAGACAGTCCGGGCCAGGATTGATTAGACCAGACGATAGAGGAGGTGAAACAATTCAATATTCTTAACGAGAAAGAAGAACAACGGCTCGGACAGTGACGATGAAGGGGTTAAAGGTCAAGGACTGCACTCGGGGTCATCTGCTCTCAGAACAGTAGAACGCAAAATTTCAGAAAAACCCAGCCAGAAGTACGTCAGGCCTTTTCCCTGGGAATTAAACCATTGACACTACTGTTTACTATTATTATTTGGAGGACATCCAGGTTCAATACGCTTTCAATTTATTAAGTCTGTCACTCACAGCGAAGAGTTTTAGTCATAAATGAACCATTTTTTCAGCCAGCTAGGTTACTTCCCTTTGCCAAGTACAAGAGGTGTAGGGCAAGCATTGCAAAGAAGGAAAAAATCACCTTTTCTCTTATTATTTGAAACATATTGTGCAAAAAATTATGAAAAAATTATCACTATGGGAAAAAAAACAGTTTCATCATGTGGTGAATTTTTCAGAATTTTCTGTTGCTTATATTTCACATAACAATCGAAAAAGTGATTTTTTTTTTTTTCCTTCTTTACAATGTCTGTGTTATACCTCTTGTACTTGGCAAAGGGAAGTAATTTCGCTGACGGTCAAAATGGCTCATTACCTATCCACCGAACAGGGTCAAGCCAAGAAGTGAGACAAACATGGCCAAGGTCATGGGTCGATGGACTTTCCCTGGATATTGGCGAGTCTTATTCTCTCCACATTTTTCACTTGTTTAGATTTGAGACAGTATTATGTCGACAAAGTGGAATCATCCGAGACAAACATCTGACAGAACTGGAAACCATGGTCTTTTTAGGACTAAAGCCTGTCAACCATTATATCGCATTTGTCGACTGTGGTGTCGTCGGACTCCTGATCTAAACTTTTGGGTTCGAATCCTGACTGTCGGGTTCGAATCCTGACTGGCCCCGACATTTTGTTCTCGGGAAAAACAGTTTACACACATTTCCTGACTCGACTCAAGTTAAAATGGGTTCCCAATTGTAGACAGAGAATAAGGATTTGGGGCAGCCGCCTTGTATGTTTCCCAGGAAGCTGAGAACGTTTATGGGTGCCTCATTTGCTTCTGTCACGGTAATAGGCTGTAAAGCGTTTAGAGCTTGTTCTTGTTCGGGTATAAGCTCCATATAAATGCTATTATCATTTTTATTATTGTCAATATTGTTATTGTTGTTGTTGTCATCGTTGTTGTTGTTGTTATTGTTGTTGTTGTTGTTGTTGTCGTTGTTGTTGTTGTATTTGTTGTTGTTGTTGTCATCATTGTCAATCATCGTTTCCAAGATATAAATCACGGACTAAAGACCTCCCTTCAATGTGAATTATCCTGAGGCAAGTCCACCTTTCCATTCCATGAATAATGAACCTCAGTGTATCAGGTTGGTGGTCAGTTATTGCTTGATCAGTCAGAAAGAGAACGGAATTCGACGAAGGACGATGAAACTGGGGGAGAGAAAGAAAGAGGAAAAGAAAAGAAGAGAAAGGGAAAAGAAAGAAAGAGACACAAACAAAGAAAATAACAAAAAATACAAAGAATGAAAGAAACGAAGAAAGAAATGATACTGACAGATAACAGTAAAAGTGCGAAATCTAGTAGCTTGAAGCTACTCACTAAGTCAGAAGGTAGAATCATTCGTAGAATGTAGATTTGGCTTTCAGATGGATCGGAAAAATATCACCCTGTAAATGGAGAAATATGGGTCATCAAATCAGGCGTTACATGGGCAACACCAACACAATACGAGAAAGAACATTTGGCAAATGGTCGCTTTTTATTTATTTATTTATTTATTTATTTATTTATTTATTTATTATTATTATTCTTATGATTATTATTATTTACAATATTTTGTAAGAATGATTTCTTTAAAGGTTTTGAATTATGATGCCAGCCATAGTCACCACTATATAAATAACCTATATATAATAATATATAGATTTCAACTGTCATTATTTTGTTTTGTTAATTCAGTGCTTCGTTTAAAGCTCTAGCCCGCTTATGCCTTAATCCTAGTTTTGATTTTGCACATACCGCTCTGGTCCGTTTTCTCGAAACAGATACAACTGACTTAGTAGAAATAGGGAACAAGGTGACTAATGTTGTTACTGTTGTTTTCCTTCTTTCTTTCTTCTCTCTTTCTTTCCTTTTTTCTTTCTCTTTCTTTCTTTCTTTCTTTCTTTCTTCTTTCTTTCTTTCTTTCGTTCTATTTCATCTTTCAACCTCCTGTAGGTGGTAATCTCGCTCTTTCTTTCTAGCTTTCTTTCCTTTCCTTCTTTCCTTCCTTCCTTTCTTCCTTCCCTCTTTCCTCCCTTCTGTCTTTCTTTCTTTCCTTTCTGCTTTCTTCCTTTCTTTTCTTTCTTTCTCTTTTCTTTCTTTCTTTCTTTTTTCTTTCTTTCTTTTTTCTTCTCTCTTGTAGCTGAATGGGTGTGCTGTTGTTTTTAATTTTATCGTTGATGTTATTATTCCTAGCTGTTTTTTTTTTTTTTTTTTTGAGTGGTTGTTGTTGTTATTGTTGTTGTTGCTGTTGTTGTTAGTGGTGGTGATGGTAGTAATTACAATGTAATTAACCCTAGTTAAAGCAGTGAAAATTTAAGTGGGAGGGAGAGGGATAGATAGATTTTGTTGGCATATAATCTTTATCACTCATCCACTGTTATCGTTATTATTATAATTATTAATCTTCATTGTTATTATTGTTATTATTATTATTAGTATTGTCACCACCGTCATTATTATCATTATTATTATGTTAGGCGTATTATATGGACAAAAAAGGCAAAAATGAAATCTCTCCTTCATGTGTTCTTTTTCAATTCACCGTAGATTAATGGACGGTAGTACTACAGTCTTGTATCATACGTGCTGATAATTATACCTTTGTTGGTATTGATGTATAGGTGTAGTTCTTTAAAATCAGTTTTTCACGGGGGATGGGGAATGAAAGGGAGGGGGGGGGGGGAGGGGATCACTTTAAAAACAAAATGCTCAGTCATCTCAGTGGATATTAGATCTGTTTTGAAATCATGGCCATTTTCTCGTAAAAAATATTATGTGTAAATATCCGATCACAGGCAGTCTCCTGCCAAAGAAAAGCATTTCTTAACTCAAGTAGAGAAAAAAAGTTTTTAAAGAAAAAGATGAAAATAAGGATAAAAAAAAAATGGTCACTACTTTGCAATGTACTTTTTAAAAATGTTCTATTCATTGGCCAATTCTAACTAACTTTTGGCATAAATCGTTTTCACAGCAAGACCAAATAAATTTATATGTGCCACCCATAATATTTGTACGTTTTGGAGAAAAATAGGTTTTGAAATGTGAAATTTCACTACATGGCATTTTCAAAAGTTTCTAAAAAATCTTATTTTGAACATGAAGAGATACAAACAGGTAGCTTTTTAGACAATATACCCAGCAAACAGTTAACCACGTTTCATCAAGTTCCACTGCTATTTTTTTCAGAGGAGTTACATTTCAGAGATAGCCATTTCAGAGTAGCCAAAATCCAAGATAGCGACCTTACCATGAGAACTGTTCTAGCCAGTTTTCCATCCCCCCCCCCCCCTCCCACTTTTTTTTCACTTGTTTTCCTTTAATTTGAACAAGCTAAATTCGATAGAAAAGGTTAAAATTGTCTTTCTGCAATAGTTTAAAAAAAAAAAAAACTCTAGGATGCCACCCCCTCCCGTGGGTTAAAACTGTCTGTTTGAAGAAGTAAAAAAAAAAAAAAACCCACTTCCCCCTTCCAACCACATGTGGGGGGGGGGGGGGGTCTCGTTTTGAGAAATAGAAAAATGGTTTGTCTAAGGGGAAAATAACCCCCTCCCCGCCACACACACACACAAACCCCTCTCCTTTCATTGCAGAAAAGATCTGTATTAATAACCATCTCACCCAGAACAATCTGCCGCTGGATACAATAATCCATTTTTCTATGTGTCCCATAGTAAACTGCTCACTGGTCCGGGAATTCCCTTCTTAAGGTCTTGTTCATATGTGTGTGTGTCATTTTTTACAGCATAGCATAGATATGCTTTGTTTGGCTGGTACAGTGCTGCTGCTGCTGCTGCTGTCTGTGCTCGTCTCATTAGCTGCTATGTGATTCTGGTGTATCAGAAACCTGCACTCAGTCGCCTGGCGATGGGTGTGTTACTTGCTGCAGAGGTGAGAAACTAGAAACTAAATGACACGGCAGGCGGCTTTGCAGCTGATCGCTATTATTATTTTATTATTATTATCACAGGTATTATTTTATAATTATGAGCATTAGTGTTATCATCATTATCGTCATCATCATCATCATCATCATCATCATTATCATCATCATTTCACGAAAAATGTCTTAAAATTAAGACGACTGTCCACCGACAACTCATCAAATACACCAAAAAAGTTGAAAAATAATATGAAAAATTTAGAATTGAGGTAATAAAATGAATTTATAACGCTAGCCAAATTTTCGAGCCCGCTTGGCTCTTCGTCGATGATCATTATTTTTACGAAAAATAGCTTAAAATTAAGACGACTGTCCACCAGCAACTAATTGAATACACCAAAAAAGTTAAAAAATAATATGAAGAATTTTTAATTGATTAATGAAATAAACTAATATCGCTAGCGTCCCCATCATTTCTGTCTAATGATCTTGGCCATTTATAACTTTTACATGTAAATCAATCTGTTAATGAATTCAATAGAATAGGCTTAATGATTATGCGCAGTTTCTTACAGTCCACCAAGATAGCTGTCCACAGGCGGCTGAAAGGCGTAAAGGGAACGTAACATAAGTTTATTACAAGCTCTCATGTCCTATTCCTCTGTCTACATGGGTCAGTTTGGGAAGGAGAGACCAGGCTAGCAAATCATTGGGGGGCGCAGTGGCTCTGTGGCTTGGCGTCTGCTCACGGAGAAAACGGGCCGGGATCGACTCGTGGGTCCTGCATCGGGGGATGGAAGGACGCGAAGATCGGAAACCCGCATTTTCTCAGTGACTCAACGGTCCACTGGCTTCCTGTGGGTAGGAAAGCTCGACGTCTAGCCTTCTCGGATAAGGGCGAATATATTTCGGAGGTCCCGTGTATACGTTAGGCACGTTAAAGAACCCTTGGCAGTTCAAAATCGATGAAAGAGTAGGCTGCGTGACGCTGTCCGGGTAAAATTTCCAAATTCCAAATTTCTACCCACAAAAATTCTCAGCAAAAACCGGCAACCTCTAAAAAAAAGCCGAGATAATCCCACTTTCTTAAGATTGAAAGGCTTAAGAAAAACAAACCAGCAAATCGTTGACGCACTCATTGCTCAAATATTACCATGATTGTGCTTATAAATATGTGACTTCAACAACGTAATCGAGTATGTGACTTCAACAACGTAATCGAATATGAGTATGATGTACTATAATGTGAAATAGCAAATATAATAAAATTATCAAATTGTAAGGATAGTCATGTGTAACACAATACATATAAAACGATGTAGCATAATATAATTCAATATCTTATATTATACATCTTATCAAATTATATCATATCATATTAGATCGTATCATATCATATCATATCATATCATATCATATCATATCATATCATATATCATACCTATCATAATTATCATAGCGTATGTCATATCAAATCATATAATATCATATCATATCATAATTATCATAGCATATATCATATCATATCATTATCATATCATATATCATGTCATATCATGTCATATCGTATCATATCATATCATATCATATCATATCATATCATATCATACGCATAGTATACTTTGTTGTTTTTTTAATGTATTGATCAATTTCTACTGTGTGATATATGATATATTCTATGATCTTCTATAACACATTATGTCGTGTGGTATATACTTATTTATGCCTGCAATGTGTCATTATTTTATATACTTACTTTTAAAACTCTGCTTACTGTGTTCTATTGATCGGTTTCCCACAGTCAGACAATTCTCTATATCCCAGCATGTGTGTGTGTGTGTGTATACGTGTATGAAATGGCATATCATAGCTGAGATAGCCCTCATGTAGGGCTGAAAAGCTTAAGAAAAACCTAAACCTAATGAAATGGCATATACAGTGTAATATATTCTCCCAGATTTATACCAAAGTGCATGCAATACGGTACGTTATGCTATGGCTTTCATCTTCCTGTATTAGGCTATGTCGGCGAACTGTGAGCCTGCATTCCCCCCAGTATTTCCTTAAAAATCTGCAGCTGCCCATTAAACAGATTATGAGTTTCTATAGCAATTGAATAATGACTATAGACCACTGTGCTCGAGGTTGAATTGTTGACAATGACAACAATTATTGATAAATAAAGGGCTTGCCTTGTCAGAGCCTCAGCGTTTCTCTACACCTCTGAATTGGAAAATATGATGTCCAAGTCTCCCATACAAGTTTCAGATGTTGGTTACATACCTTAAACGTGAAAGAACCCTTGGCCGTATAGATTAAATTTATTCTAGATCAAGCTTGTTTGAATGGGCACTCGAAGCTCATTTTATCGAGAAGATTACTTCAGTTTTTTTTTTTTTTTTTTACAGACGTTTCGAAAATTTGATTGAAATTTTGTATCTCTGTATTTCAGCATATTTCCCTCCGATCTGCATACTAGGCATAGCATTTCTTCAAAAGGATGATTTTATTTTACTTACTTATTTTTTGTCGGGGAGATCTAGGTCTTTCCGGTTTCTCATTTTCTCTTATTGGAAGAACATCAAGTAAATTTCTCAGTGATTCCAAAATGAATAAAATTTAAAGATATGAATATCAAATTAATCGTATTACTTTATATCCAAAGCAAATTTACCCGTACTTTGAATAATTCTTCACTGATCAATCAGAGTGACACTCATTAACAACATAGTTTTGTTTTTTGTTTGTTTTCAAAATATTGATCATTTAGATATATTTTTAAAAAAAACGATTTGTAGCATGAAATGGAAAGAAGCGATTTAAAGAAAAAATAATAATAAAACAAACAAGAACTAAACTGAAGAAAACTGAGGGGGGAAAAGCAAAGACGAATCAAAATATGGTCTAGAGTGGATACGGTAATTGGAAATAGATCTGTAAATCCTGTGACACTACAGCAGTCAGCTGCCAACAATCTTCGACAAGAGAACCCGCTGTGATGTGAATCCCTAAATGAGGAAAACTGTCTTCTCAGATCTACTTAGGTCAGAAAAATAGCGTTTTAGTCGGCCTGTCAACCAGGCAGGCACCCTCTGAAATTGATTGTCAAATCCATACGGATAGAGCAAAGTGAACAGTGACAGAAACAAGCCCAGGCCCCGACATGTCAATTGTTCTAGATCCACACACAGGACAGTGAGGAAGAACAGTCACCCGCTTAGAATGGTCCTGTAGTGAGGGGTGGGGGTGGAGGGGGAAGGAGAGAGACACTGCACTCGAGCACCCGAGCCGGTCAAATAATAAAGCTAAAAGATATCAACAAAAGTTGAACGCCATCAGCTGGATCAGTGCTGAAATTTATCCTCCACAGATCGCGTTTTCGTTCCTGTCAATTAGCCAGATGAAGAATGCCCCCTCCACACTCCCTGCGCCTCCCTGGGGGAGATCGTCGCGTCATTTATTCTCTAGCCTGGCCCCGCCTCCCAGCCAGCCAGCGACGGCCCACACCGCAAGCTCCCCGCCTACTTGCGCAGTCAGTGCCGCTGTGTGCTCGCGCCAGGGGGGCGGAGTCTCGGTGAGAGCGACGTCTCAGAATGAAGGTAATTTCTCCCACTGCGCGCTGCTTGCTTCCTATTCCTTATGTCATTTATTACCGCCCCCCTCTCCCCCATCGGCCTTCCCGCCTCTGTGAGATGATTCCGATGTCGGGTTTGAGTGGCAGGCAGCGAAAAGAGCCAGCCAGCAGCAAGCCTAATAATGAGTGAAGCCGGAGTCTTTGGCCTGTCAGGGCGACGGGGGGAGATGGGATGAGAAGAGAGGAGAAAGCGATCGTTTAGTCGGCAGGCAAATGTAAACACACTCACACGGGTACTTCAGGACCTTGAGCACGGCTATCAGCGACCGGCCGCTCGCTCTCAGAACTGTACGGTACCCCATCTCCGCTTGGCACTAGATCGCTGGAGTGTCTTGTGAGGACGGTGCCACTTCAGAATCCATTCTGTCTACAACATCTACATCTATATCTGCACCGGTTCGCAAATCACTTCATCAGATGGCCAGACTTGCAGTAGATCTACTTTGCTTCATGCGATAGATCGAGATTTTCTAGCACTGTTCGCTGATTTTGTGATGAACAATTGAAATCTTCACTTCATCGTTCCGATTAGCACCATCCTCAGCCGTCTCCATTATCGGAAACCACCTTTTGGACACCAGACTTTACATCTTTGTCAACATCTGAAGCAACGTCGTAAGCATCGTTACTAGATCGAGATCTAGATCCACAGCCATCATTTTACTTTTTCCCATAGTAGCAGTAGATCTAAAAGACAACAGTTCTAGAGGACAACTGCTAATTTGCTCTGCTTATGGAAAAGACTTGTAAATCTTCAAGCCAGCGGTTGCTTCTTGAAATCAAAATGTCCACAAAAATCGCACACTCTTTGAAATAGATTGTCTTTATCTGACAAATGTTTGGATATTGTTTTTCATCGTCTAACTTGCCAAATGAAAAAATCTCCATTTTCTGACAGCAAATATTACAAGACTGCTGGAATTAATTTTTAGCTTCTAAGTAGATCTACCGCCACATTTCGAGATCTAGGATTTCTTATTACTGAAAGATAGAAACCGGATTTTTCCATGGACATTTCAAACCCAGATTTGAGGAGACGTTTATGCTTTCTCTGAAGAGGTGGATGGAGACAAGGCAAACTCTTTAGGAAAATTCCTGCCACCAGTTGACATTTCTGCATTTACTCCACACTCTCTTTTCAGTAGGTAAGTAATTGAATATCATGATACTTTCTGTTCATGTGTTATTTTTGCCAGACTCAGGCAGTTTCTAATAAGTCCAGATTACATTTTAACTCACTCAAACCTTAACAGCGAAATTAATAATCCTTCACTCATGAGTTCTGTGCGTTTTTTGTTTTTGTTTGTTTCTTTGTTTTTTGCTTTTTTTTTTTTGAAGAGTTTGCACACTATAGATCTAGTTTTGTGAATGACATATGAAGCCTAGCCATGCACACACTCATAATTATGCACAACAATAGTAATATTTCTCATGATTGGAAAAATTCAGAAATCATATAGCAATAATGAATTCGATTGATACGGAAACATATGAAACGGATAAAAAATGCCCTTTATATATACAGAGAACTAGATTATACAGATTGTTTCCCATATTTATAAGCTTAAATAGTTTTTAAAAAATTGTATATGGCAAACATAGGCTATGGCAAACATAATAATAATAATAATAATAATAATAGCCTAATAATAATAAAAAGAAAAGGAAAGGAAAGAGAAGAAAACATAAGTACAATACCCAGAAAAAAACTAGCAATGTAAATGTATCCATTCTATCAAGTTTGTCTTTATTTATTTTTTTTTTCTATTCTTTCTTTTTGTTTTTAAATTTAAGATAAATAAAGTTTTCCTTCATGTTTTGAGGTAGATTTCTTTTTCCAACTTCGATATAT
>JBCEWB010000020.1:3112779-3117779 GCA_039654565.1 Peronia peronii
ATCTATCTATCTATCTATCTATCTATCTATCTATCTATCTATCTATCTATCTATCTATCTATCTATCTATCTAAGAGTATTTGTGGTAGTAATAATAGTAGTTATAGCGGTAATCTTAATAGTAGTAGTGGTAGTAATACTAACAGTAGTAGAAATAGTAGCAGTGGTGGTATTGGTAGCAGTGGAATTAGTGGTCGAAGCAGCAGAGATAGATAAAACTGATAAAAATTATTATTATTGTATAGCACTGTCTTAAAAGTCAAAATAAAAGACGACAGTCCAGCGGCAACTAATCAAAGACGTCAAAAGAAGCAAATAACCATATAAGAAAAACTTGATATGCTGGAAATTGAATTACGTTGGTATCACTGAGTCCAATTTTCGAATCTAGCTGGTTCTTCATCAGGGCAATGATGATGATGATGATGATGATGATTTTACGGAAAATGTCTTAAAATTAAGACGATTGTCCACAGGCAACTAATCAAATACATCAAAAAAGTTATTATTATTATTATTATGGTGATGCTCAAGGAGACGACAGTAATAACGATACAGAAATATAAGAATAATTATACCAACAATAATGATAAAATAAAATATAAACAACATATCCAGCCACAATCGTCATACTAAAATAATATTGTTGCTGATTCGATACCCCCCCCCCCACAAAAAAAAATAATGATAACATGAAATATAAGCAAAAGAAAACAAAGATGGATTTTTACTACAAACAACAACAACAACAACAACAACAACAACAACAACAACAACAACAACAACAACAACAACAACAACAACAACAACAACATAACAACAAGAACAATAACAACAACAATAACAACAACAACAATAACAGCAACAACAACAACAACATAACAACAAGAACAATAACAACAACAACAACAACACTATCACCACCACCACCACCACCAACAACAACAACAGCCAAAAACATGATATGTGTAAGCTCAACATGGATCGCTGGACAGCGAGTTGTAGTTAAACTGTCAACAAACACACAGCCTCCGGCATTCCTCACATTTTGAAATTTACTGAAAACAAAAAGACAAATATTAATGTGATTTATGTTGGCTGACAGTACACAAAGGTAACCAGGATGTCGACTGTCTTCCGGGCTATTCCTACACGGATCAAATCCTATACTGTGTGTAAATGTAGAATAGGTGGCCTATATTTAGCAACATCCCAGGTTTTTATGGCTGGGCTGCGGTAAATCTTTTGGGGACGGAAGCAAACGCAAAAAGAAACCAGGTCCTTCTATCTACAAGTTGCGGCTTACAAGGACAACCGGTGTTCTTGGGGAGTCTCAAGTTAACACAAGACTGACATCTCGGACAGTTTTATTGACAACTCTTACCTGGCTGGACCCCCGAAAAACAGAAGAAAAGAGGCTTTAAGTTAATAATCCTACCTGGCAGATGATATGACGTTGTGCCAGGAGACTGTCCCCAAATAGAGGTTAAAAAAAAGGGGCTCCCTTAAGTGTTGATTGGCCAGACGATAATTCTGTCTAGAAGAGACGCCGAAGATGAAACTAATAAGAGGCTGACCGAATTAACTCTGTGTGCACTTGTTATAAAAACGTCAGAATATGTAAGGCAAAACTGTCACAAGGAATGTCTTACATACCGAGCCAAATATCAGTGGAAATTCCATTTCCCATCGTTATAGGTGTTGCATAATGAATTTTGGTTGACGGTGTCTGTTTGTTTCATAGTTTGTGGACACAAATTATTCTGTGTGTTATCAAGAAAAACAGAGCACATAGTAATAAAAGTTTAGCTTATTTATTTCCTCTGATACAACAAAATCTCAACAGTTCTGCATAGTCTTTTGAATTGTTCATTTTGCAGTTCTTCGACGGTTTTTGAAACATTCTATATTTATTTATTTTTATGTTTACTTATCTGTTTCATTATTTATCTCTTTATTTATCTTTCTTTCCCCTTTCTCTCTTTTTTCCCCTTTTTTTTATCAATTAAACATTAATTTTGTTATCATCGTCGTCATGACAACAATTAGTTCCATCATTGGGGCACAATACCTACGAAAGTCATAGTAGAAAAGTTATTCTTACGTCTATATTTAAAAAGGAAACAAAGATTTAGAATTAAAGCTGAATCGGTTCATCGTGATCTTGTTAGTAATTAAACAAATAAAAAAACAATAAACACACATCTTCAATTAAAAAAAAAAAAATAGGGAGTAGCTGGATAGGTAGTCTGCTGGCGAGTTTTTCTTTCTTTCTTTCTTTCTTTCTTTCTTTCTTTCTTTTTTTTTTTTTTTTTTCTAAAAGTGAAGACGGGATTTTTTAGACAGGATTTTTTCCCCTTTCTTTTCAAAAATGAACACAGGATTTTTAATTTTTTTTTTTTCAAAAGTGAAGACAGGATTTTTTTTTTCAAAAGTGAAGACAGGATTCTTTAAGACGGGATTTTTTTTCTTTTTTTAAACAAACAACGTCGAGATAACCTCGACCAGGAGGTTGAAAGACGTATATAGAATGTAACGTACATCTGCACACATGGTATGATCTAGTGACGAATGAGAAGCTAACATGTTATAGAGTGGTAGATAGAAGCTTTCTGTTGGAGACAGTTCTCTGCCTTCTGATGTCAGCAAACAGTACAGAAACGTGATACGACCAGGCTGGGTCTGGGTTTAAGGGGCATCAGCAAAAATCACAGCTATTTTGTACCTAACACGACTGAAAGTAAGAAGAGATCGAATGATTGATGAATTCTCATATCGCCACTAGTTCCAAATGACTGTCAAACTGCCATGGTTCTTCCACATCTGTCTATACCATGACATGTTGTTGTTGTTGTTGTTGTTTTTGTTTTCTTCCAAAATAGATGTAGCCCCTGTTGAACTATTTCAGCTAGAGAACTTGACAGGATCCGTTCTTGGGGAGGCCCTAACTGGTACAATCTTCCATAACAATTTGAATGTCTGTTACAATGTAATAATAAGTAATACAATACATACCACCAGGAAGCAAAGTAAATAAGTGAACAGTCAGTCTGCTCTCAAGATGACAAAACACTTTGTTTGTTTTCAAAATGTTTGGTGCATTTTTATTTCTATATATGTCATTTTATATTATGAATCCAAATGTTTAATTGTGAAAGCTGGAATTGTTAAGGGCTTTCATACATCTGCAGTCATATCATAACAGGATAGAAAAGTGCATAAGTTCTCGTGTAGCTCTTGACAGACATGGGTTACCCTTGGTAAATTAATATAGCCCACGTACTAGCATGTTCAATCACATGACGTTTCCCAAAAAAAAAAAAAATCCAGTGGAAATATGGATAGCTGAAATATATTTCTTTAAAGTGAAAAGTTACACTGAGGATAAAAAAAAAAAAAAAACGCGTGGACGCGGACGGACGGACGGACACACACACACACACACACACACACACACACACACACACATACTTACATGTCCTACACACACATAGACACACACACATCATCCATCCACATACTACACAACACATACACGCACAAACATCCACGCATACAGATGACACACATACACAAACACACAAGCACAGACAATGTATGGTGATGTCAGATGTTCTTGTTTCACAATAACAATTCAGAGCTACTACAATGCCCCCCCCCCCCTCTCCCATCCCCGCCTCTTTCCCTTTTTTCTCCTAAACCATTTCATTCCTCCTCAAAACCTCACAACCCAGTTCATACACATAACTGGTTTTTACAGCTCCATTGACCAACGATTCGTTTCTTTAAAATCGATATGAAAGAAAAAAAAAACTCTTAGAGCGCATTTCAGAACAATGTTACGCCAGCATCCTAAACGTTCACTTATAGATACTAGAAGAGAACCCACGGTCTTCGTAGGAGATTTTTAAAAAAATAATTATTGCTCAAACCGCCTGCGACTTAAAGTGTATGGCAAGCGTGCGCACCTCGATGTTAGTATTTTGGATGATTAAACTGAACGTTACTCAAAGAAGACGTGTTTTTGTATTTTGAACGCGTCTTTCCATCGAACGTACAATTCAGATCAAACATCCTCACGAGTTTACTATTTAATTATTATCACCTTTTTAAGATAACATCAAACATAATAAATTTTTTACAGCTTTATGTAAGTAGAAACACAGATCTTTATGCAACACTGCGCTGTACCAAATTTCATATGGATGCATTCAGCTGTTTTCGAGTCCATAAGCCTTTTATAGGTTTCATTGCAGATTTATAGTATAGATGAGGCAACGAAAAAAAAAATGGTCGTGGATTTGACTTAAAACAAAATTTGTTATTTAGACTGATCCTCAGTAAGCTCACCCACAGGAAATGGATTAGTCTTAAAATTGTGACGTCTCAATAATGAGCCAGCTAAACTTTAT
Source organism: Peronia peronii (assembly GCA_039654565.1). Classification (NCBI taxonomy): domain Eukaryota; kingdom Metazoa; phylum Mollusca; class Gastropoda; order Systellommatophora; family Onchidiidae; genus Peronia; species Peronia peronii. The sequence continues at coordinate 3,117,192 of JBCEWB010000020.1, forward strand.
AGATTTTTTTGCGATAGCGAAATTAATCTTTAATTCCGAGTCTGATGAATTGTCTGCCTAATAATACACTATTACTGAAAAACTTTTAGGTCAGTCAAATACTATGACAGGTGCCCACGTAGAGCTTATATAAAGTCATCGGAGGATATTTAAGTAAAAGAAGACATGATAAATCAATTAGCCATTCTGACCGTCAGCCAGATTACTTCCCTTTGCCAGACACAAGAATTGTAAGACAAACATTGTAAAGATGAAAAAAAAACAAACAAAAAAAACATTTTCTCCTACTTTGAAACGTGAATAAAGGAAAATTTTGAAAAAAAATTCACCATATTTGTGATGAAGTTTTCTCACCGTATTTTTTTTTTGTTTTTGCATAATTATAATTTTTGGCTTCATGTATTACAAATGCCAAGAGAAAAAACTTTTTTTTTCTTATTTACAATGTTTCTCTTATACCTCGCATATTTGGCAAAGGGAACCGACTTAGCTGGCTAAAAAAAAAATGATAATAATTAAAAAAGGCTCATTCGATAAGTGATAAACGATAGTTGCGATTGCCCTGCCAGAGGAAGTGCATATTGCTCT
>JBCEWB010000020.1:3122779-3125070 GCA_039654565.1 Peronia peronii
GCTACAATCCTCTTCCATTCTGATCTTCTCTGTGCTGTCTCAACCAGGTCTCTCATGATCTCTATTCCTGCTTCGTTGGCCTCTCTCATGATAGTAAGTGTCTCTTTCGCTCTACCCCTCTTTCTGGGCTAAAACTGATGAAATTTGGCAGTGGATGAGCACAAGAGTGCATACCGTTTCCAAAGTACTGTGGTAAAGCTGAGTCAGAGTCAAAGAGTGGAGAGTGCAAGTGTTCGAAATACGCTCGGCGAACATTCTATTGGTTAAACGTTCTAACAAATACAGAGTTAAACATGATGAACACCAGACAACACAGTGATGATTTCATCTCACCAAATGCCAAAAATAAATCAATAAAAATGAATAAAGTCATAAATAATTTCTCTTCCGCATGTCATAAAAACTCTAAACAATTGTCCACCCCTTCTCGCCCCCCTCCCCCCCCCCCACTCCCTTTTTTTAAATACTTCTCCATACTCTCTAAGTCCAGAGGACCATTTGTCGATACAACACCGCCACAATTGCGGGATCAAATAACCCGGACCGAGTGTTTAATGGAAATTCATTCGGGATGGCTAACTCTGCAGACACCGCAAAGGGACTTCATTCTAGTGCGGGGGCCAATCATCGTAAAATGGAAGTGCGCTTATCATCTTCTCGCAAATGACCCCGCACAGTTGACCCTACCCGCGGAATTGTCTCTCCCTTGGCATGTTGAGCACAATTCTTTTTTTTTTTATGACGGACACTTGCAAAAAAAAAAAGTTGGAACAGCTACCCGCCAATTTGCCTCGAAGCAAAACTAAAAACGAGAAATGAGAAGAAATAAAAAAAAAATCATTATCAAACTTGCGCTAAGCGGTGTCTAAACAGTCTTGTTCAATACTGAGTTGTTTGCTACAGAAGCCATTTTTTTTTAATCTCCAAAAAGGAGTGAAGTGTTTGCTTTAGGAAACGGTTATTAATACGTAAAAAGAATAAAAAATATATAAAGAACAATAATATATTATATGTGCCCTGGGGCCGCTCTGTCTTTTTTCTTTCTCTCCTCGCTGTTTCCGTGATGGAATCCCCCATCCCACCCCTCCCCCTCTCACGCCCCCCCCCCTCTCCCCAGTCCCTCAGAAGAGAAAAAAAAAAAGACTAATGTTATCTCTCTGTTTTGATTTTGGACCAGTATCTTTGATGATTTCCTCCCTGTAAACATTCGATGATATTGTTGATATCGTTTATGGGACATTTAACCTTTTCAATATTTCTTACTGTTCTTTGGTTTAACACCACTGTTGTGGCGTCATCGTCATGTCATCATTATCATAATCATCGTCTTTATTTCACTGGAATGCCTTAAATAATGGCAAAGGCTCAATCACTTATTTTCTTTCTTATGTTATTTCTTTATTTCTTTATTTCTTTATTTGTTTATTTATTTATTTATTTTTAAGCCACAAATACATGCACGAAGAAAACAATAAACCTCCAAATTTTCGAACCTGGCTGGTCCCATTTCAGTGCAGAAAAAAAAAAATAAAAAATGTAGATCTATAAATTGCACAGTCGTTGTCTTTTATATCCTCCACAACCTATGAGGAGTGTTCGCAACGAAGGCAGACATGGATCACTAATCATCATCATTACCATTGACCTTTCTGTTTTTCTACTTAGCCTTCGTCTTGTTCTTTCTCTGCTTTTAATATTACCTTTCTATCGTTTCTTCTTTCGTCTTTTCCTCTTCTTTTCCATCTCCTTTTTCCTCGCTCAATTTTTCCTGTCTTATTAGTTCTTTATTATTTTTCTCTCCTTCATGTCTGTTTCTTTTTTTCTCTCTCTCTTCTTATCCCATGCAGTTTTCCTCCCTTCGATAATGTAATCTTTTTTTCACTAATCATCAGGATCATTCTTCCCTTTTCACATTTCATCGTTGCATACACTTCCCTTCAGTGAAATGTACACGGACGGGCACATCTCTACGCCTTGTTGCTTGTTCATTGTTGCAATGGTCGTGTCATTTACCACAGTCAAAAAGAGCCTCCTCCCCCCCCCCCTCCCCCACCCTCTCCCTTTTTTTTCGGAAGGGAGGGGAGGGCACCAAATTGGGGGAAGTTGGGGGTGGAGAGAGGCCACCGAATTGTCTCTCTTTACTAAGCACATGAGATTGAAATAAGTACTATGATTATGAAGAAAAAAAAATAAGTTTTGCTCTCCCCAAAGAAAAATTCTGAGAAATTCATCATATAATGAACGGGGGGGGGGGGGGGGGGGGGGGGGGGGGGGGGGGGGGGGGGGGGGGG
>JBCEWB010000020.1:3125170-3138214 GCA_039654565.1 Peronia peronii
CCCCCCCCCCCCCCCCCCCCCCCCCCCCCCCCAACAACACCAAAAAAAAAAAAAAAAAAAAACCATACTGTGCATGTTGTAAAGCATGTTGTCCACATCCAGATGTCTGCCTTTTATAATGTCTTTCAGAGCATGAGAAAAGAAAACATAGTTGTACATGAATTTTCTTTTTCTCTCTCACACATAACTGTGATAGTACTCATAATTATATATATTTTCCATACAGCAAACATGAGCAACACTCAATAACAACATTGCCATTTGTCCTTGGGCTATTCTTTCCAACTCACTTAAAGCAAGATGATGCTGTAACTGCAACATTCATTCACCCTAATAAGGTACTTTGAGACTGATCACATGTTTGAGAGATTTTCGTTCACACATATGCTGATATGTCACGTTCTGCCCCATGGCAGACGACAGCTTTGGCCAATAATGAACATTTAGAGATAATCATACTGACTAAACAAAACCATGTGAGTGATGTTTCCTCACTCATGTGACTGACCTTAAAATACCTCACTGAAATGGAAAGTACACTACAAGATCAGAATAGAACAGCCTACAAACCCACGTATGTCCATGTCATGCCAGTCTTCTTTCCAAAGAGTTATACATGTATGGCAGAGTTCACTTTTGGAGTACGAGGATAAAGTGATAAAGACGATGAGAAGAAAGAGACACACTGTTTGATCACAGTCTGTGATTACAAACTCTTGCAAATGTTGAGCAAATATGAACATAACAAACTCAACAGCTAAAAAAAAAAAAAAAAAAAATCACTTAACACAAAACCCAGTGAATTCCCCTAGGAACAATACACTGCTCTAACCATAATTATGGTGTTATTCTAGAGTCTAGACACGAAAACTGGAACCACCATTACCATGGAGTGAAATCAAAAGGTAAACAATTTTATCATAATGAACTGACAGATTGAAACTTTAGCATGGGTTGAAAGAGAGCCCTAAAAGGGACAAAAATCTTTTAGAGCAAATACCCAAATTATCGTATAGTAATGTTGAATTCAGTCATGGAAGAATGACACTAGCTCTCGCTATATTGCTTGAACATTGTTCATGATTAAATCTGCAGCATTCTCCAATAATTTCATATCATGGCATAATTAAGATTTCCCAAACAATCAACTCATAAAATTTAAAATCAATGCCTATTGCATGATCCCCACATGCCATCCTTTAATACTGTGAGTTAAACATAGAGGGCATTGAGGATTTGAGCATGCAGCAATTTTCACCTGAGTGATGAATGCACAAACATCATCAATGCAATGTACATAAGTTACTGCATATATAATGCTGCAAAAACCTGCAGCTTGTCAGAGCCACAGCTGTCACATACAGCTAAAGAAAATTTTAACGGTGTGTGATCAAAACATGTAACCCATGTTAATTACCTGGGAGCAGAGAAGCAATGGTTAAGAGTGGAAGACAGTAAAAATGACTAAAAACAATTTAAATAACGTCATTTGTACCAAATATAAGTCCACCTTATGGTGGAGTCTTTAACCATAAATAGAAAAATCGACATACAAAAGTGGACACGAGGACTTGTTCTGATTTTTCAAACAGCCAAAGGCTTGGCCAAAAGGAAGCAGAAATGCTGAAGATGGTGTAAAACATCTTGTCTTTTTAATCAAAAATGTGTGAAAATCCTTGCCATTTTCATCACTATAGTGACAATAATTAGTTGTGTGATAAAGACCCATAATGTTTATACAGTGTTGTGTTTCACAATGTGTTGTTTAAAAAAAAAAAAAAAACCCTGATCACACAGCAATCACAATATACAAACATAGTGTTCACTATCACCTCAAGTTTCATTAATGAGAGAAGGGTCAGAATAAGCTGACCTCATTACAGTCACAGATGGATTTTTGAAGAGTAAGACCACATAATCCAATTTTCAAACTATCTGAGGAGGTGCTGATCATCTGAACTCTGCACAATCCAAGCTGCAGTTTCCATGCACAAAAATGAGACTCTACAAACATGGCAATCTTTTCAACATTTTGCCAGCCAAACATTAAAGCTTTGTCAAAATGTTTTGTGAAGTGACACACTGTCATCATAATGTAAATAATTATTACCCCAAGTTATTTGATTGTTAATAGTGAACATTAGGCTATACCTTATCCACAGTGTTTCTAAAAAGGCTTGCTACAGATTCTATGACATTTCTAAATGCATCCAAATATTTCAGTGATGAAAGGGTAAAATGTAGTCTATTCCTTCCACTCCGACATTTTCGTCAGTTTTTAAACCTTTGTTCTTGACTTCTTGACTCTAACATAATTCTCATGAATTTACCCTCACATCTCATATAAATATAAATGGACTTGTAATGAGGGATCCTTGCCATTCTTAAAGAGTCATTTTGATTTTAATTTATAAGATGGAATTGCTTGGAATACAAATAAATGGCATGTCTGCAAATTATCAATTTACTCACACATACGAAAAGAAACACCCACCAAAATATAAACTACATAAAAAAAAAAAAAAAAAAAAATAGTAATGAGAACCAGGGGAAAAAATGAGAGAGAATATTGTGTTAGATATGGAGTTAGTAATCCGATGTTTTATGAAAATACAGCCTAAAACCTAACTAGATTGTAGCTACAAATCAATGCATGCAGTGAGTAACTAGTAGAAGATGAATTCTACTTTAGAATTTCAAAATCAAGTAAAGTCACAGCCACAACTGGTGAAAGGAAAATTGGCACAACAGGTAATCGAAGGCCTTACATAAAGGAACTAGGAAGCCTACCTGAATTCTATAATGTTGTTGTCTGTTAAACTGAATAATCTCCCAATTTTCTGCCTGCAAATATATTGGATATAAGAGACTGATCTTTGAAGCATTGTCAGTATTTTGATGTAATAAATAAAACTGATAAAAGCCCAAACAGGTTTTGTCAACTCAAAGATAACACAAAATAAAGCAATAAAAATAGTACCAACAAAATTAAGAATACAATAATAATATAGAAATACACCATTTATCAGCAAAAATATCTGACCGGCCGCAACAGAATTTTGGGCTTGTCAGCAATATATAACTGACAACTAATAACTTAACTGTCACATACTGGGCACAATAAAAAAAAAAAAAAAAAGAATAAATAAATATTAAAATTCTTTATAAACATAAAGCTCTGACTTACAGCTACAAAAACAACAAAAGTTCAACCCTTTGTTCTGAACTTTTATTGGGTTAAATAAACCCAAGTCAGTGCATAAAAGATCGCCATTCCTAACTGAATGACACAAAGTTCGTCCAACTATCATTCCTAAGGGACCTAAGTCTTGTTTCTCAAACTTTTGTTTGTACAACTGGTCTTCTTCAGATTCACAGTATATATATATATATATATATATATTGTTTCAATTTTAAAATGTGGACACAAAGAAGGCAAAGATACTGGAAAGAATGGCTGAAAGGGATAGGATGCTGCCTCCGATAAAGTAATCCACAAACAATAAGGTCACAGACTTGAGAAAAACAAACAATGGTGAACATCTACAATCAAACTAAGCGGTACAATTATTAATACCACCTCAACATATACTTCTCAAAGCTCTGCAACAGTTCAAAAGCTACTGTTAGCAGTTCAGCACTGCTGTGAAAATTTTGCTGCAATCACAACCGTTTATAGAGGACAAAAAATTAATTACATGTCTTGTCCCCAAAATTTGCATTATCTCCAGCCTTAAAAGCAGTATAATAATAACAGACAGAAACAATGACTACAGTGAAATGCCACCAACAACAACTCATGAAATTAAGATGCTGATGAAAATATGCAGGAACTAGAATATTTGATGAAATCATGAACATTAAACTTATTATTTTTTAAATGCTTTTCGCTGGACAACTTTGTCATCCGACCACTGATAACCATGCAGAAAAAATTATATTTTTACTTGTATCCTGGTCAAGTATATTTATATTTGTCATTTACTATCTATTCCCAAAATAACCGCAATAATTAACCAGACACACAAAAAGAAAAAGAAAAAAATCACAAGTAATGCAGTTCATAAATACCAATACTGATCTCGTTCCCATAAATAATGCAATTAAGTCAGATGGATTTAAAATAAAAACAGCCACCCAATTATCAGAAATGTCATTGCCAGACACTATTATTTGCGCTAGGTTTTTGAGAACTGATACTGGATACCCAGTATCACTAGAAAATAATAATCTCACCAGATGGAGCAAAATCATGTCAACACAAAAGTGCCAATTATCATTTCCAGAAAGGGTAATGCTGTGATGGGAAATTCAACATGAGTGTGCTGTTTATATGAATATGATCTTATGTTAGTGATGGAAGCTATAATTAGTGCTGAGTCTTACTGGTAAGCTTTAACTGTGCTGAACCTGACAGGTGTGATGATTAATTCTTTTTGTGTCTGCTCATCCCACCCACCCTTATCTTTCCAGAATGTACATGTATGATGCATCGACATCTCAAAAATACCACGTAAATTTTGTTGTGTGAACATTTTGAGACAATCACTAAAGGAGTTAGCACGTTCACTCAGCTCACATACAATACAACTTGTTCTCCCTCATCAGTCAACTGAAATGTTTTGAGACTGTTAAATTCTATACATTCTGAATATGCACTATCGTGGATATACGAAATAAATGTAGATCACAAAAAGTGACTTAGTAAATGGTACTTGAGAAATAGTTTTTGCAGGGTGAACATGAGATCTGAGAGGGGGGGGGGGGGGGAGGGGGTGTCCTGAAGGTGATTTTTTTTATTCTTAAAGATGGGCTATTTTAACCTTTTCCACCAAATTCAGCATGTTCAAATTAGAGGAAAACAGTGAAAAAAAATTTTTTTTTAAAAATCGACTTTTTCAAATAGTTGCCATGACAACGCCACACTCTTGGATTTTGGCATCTCTAAAACGGCTAACTTCAAAATCTATCTAGTCCGCCAAATTTTTAACAAAACTTAATGAAACTTGCTGAACGTCTTTTTTTGACATAATATCTAAAATGCTCGGTATTTTCAGTCCTTTGTATGCAATAGAAAATTTTCAAGAAATTTTTGAAAATGCCATGTAGCGTTCAAATTTCATCATTTTTTCATACTAAAACCCATTTTTTTCTAAAACTTACCAACAGAATGGGACGCGCATAAGTACATTTTTTGGTTTTATTGTGAACATGATGTGTTCAAATTTGGTTAGAACCAGTTAAGAAACAAAAAAGTAGATAGCAAAATACTAACAAAAAAAACGGGTTTTGAGAAAAACGCATTTAAAGGGTTTTTTTTTCACAGAAAAATTGGCATGGAGAGTTTTTTATTCGGCTTTTGACCTCAAAAGAGCCCTTTTTTCACATACTGGCCCTCTCTCCATGACTTCTATGTCTTGTGTTACCTCTTCCTGGCTTTCTGGGCATAATTTTTCTTGAATTTTGTTCCCTACCCCCCATCATTATCAGGGTTCCAATAGAGCCATTTCCAGGCTATTGAGGGCCTATATGTGGTCCTCATATCTTTTTCTGTCCAAACCAAGAGTTTTTTGGCCTTTACTGTGGCATATAGTCCACAACTAAGCTCTGAAATAGCAGAAAGAAAGGAAAGTTTTACTATTTATAGGACGTGAAAGTTCATTCTAGAGTACCTGCTACGGATAATCTGGAAGATCAGCAGTTTTTTTCACCTCTTAGTGGTCTTCTAATGTCCATCCATGGCACTGGAGTTCATGATTTTGACAAATGAGGTCATAATCAATGTTTTATGCACTCTTTGCCTGCATATAATCAAATAGTGATGATCTACGACTGCATGTAGCAGCCAGGTGGAGCCAAATCCTCGTTTAAAGTAGGCTAGGCCTACTGTTGAATGACCATAGGTCAAATAGGTTAGAATGGACATATCCACTTTTTGATACTATTTTTGTAAGAAGAAAAGGCGGACCTTGTCAGAGAAAAAAAAAACCCAAAATTTCATTTTTTTTTTTTTGAAGTAAAATCCCCCCCCCCCCCCCCCCCCATATCTTAATATTTTCATTTAGCAAAAAACAAACCAAAACAAACAAACAAACAAACAAACAAACAAAAACAAAACAAAAAAAATCACTACTTTTCTCTGAACTCTATTTTTGACTCATTATACCCAAAACAAAACCACATGTTCAGGGGAGTTCTTAGACCATCATTTTAGGAGATTTATCAGTTGCTAAATGACCTGCAAACTACTGGATAAAAATAAAAGACATAATTCTGTGTTTTTGAAACAACTGATCAAAGTCAAAGAATATATAGTAATGTCACTCTGTACCAAAAAAAAAAAAAAAAAAAAGAGATGGAAATACTGTGGAAAATATGCATTGGATAGAGGTAAAAACAGCTCTGTTTCACTTTGACAGAGGTTTTAAGGGGAGGGGCAGGTCCTGAAATTGAGATTTTGGCTGAAAATATCAGAATTTCCGATTATTCTTTTTTCTTCAAGCCAAACCATTTTTTTTTCAAGATTTTACCGTTTATATGGTCAAAACTAGCCTATTTCATGTATGAACTTAACTTTTCCTACAAAAGGGGTGTCTAAAATATTACTCAAATTCGCTTCTGATGGTCAATTTTAACTGAAGCTATGAGGTCTTCACACTAAGTTTTAAAGTATTTCTCAGGAGAAAAAGCCAGGCAAGAGATTTTCTCCAGGCAAGAGAAGGAGGCTGAAGAGGGAGGTCCAGTCTATCAAGCTCGAATGTCTGAGGTAAAAGGAACACATTATGTCACAAGGAGCTGTTGAAAAACTTTGTCAAAACTTTAGACGCAATTATCTCGAAACCTATTTTTTTAGCACACTTTTCCCTAAGGCTTTTTTATTTACCAACAGATTTACTTGAAATTTGGCATGAATCTTCCTGCATATGTGTAAAATAATAGGAAGTATTGGATTTGCAATATTTTGTTTACCTTTTGAGAAAATGTTATCCAAGTGCCAGAAAAATGAGAAAAAGTACCATCTTGTCACGTACAAATTTCAAAAAACTGATATTTAGCGCTATTGACGTTAGGAAATACTACAAGTGTGCAAAATTTGAAACGATTTCATTGAAAAACACCGAAGCTTTAGGCTTTTGAAAATTAGCAATTTTTGGGGGCAGAAATCCAATATGGCGGTGTTTCTATGGCAACCAACCATCCAAATTATTTTTTGACACTTTACCTCCTCTAATTTGGACACGCTGAATTTAAATATGATGTTTAAAAAAGCCTAAACTGACTACTTTAGAAAATCACTCTCAGAACCCGCCCCTCCCCTTAATTTGAGAGAGTTACTGAGAACCATTGTGTGGTCTCTAAATTCCCTGGATGCAATTTCAAACTTAAATTATGAAAAAAATTATAGCAAAAAAGAGAAAATGAAGGACAAATTGGGAGGAAAATTTCAATGGCTAGAGTTCAATTCCTACAGAGAGTGAAATATGACATTAAATGTATATTACACCCTTCCATCATTCTGAAAATTTTCACCTCTACCTTTTGATAAAAAGAAAATAGCCATGAATTGATGCCATGGAAAAACAATTAAGTCTGCCAAGACTTTTTACTCCCATGCCCACCTTTTGGACATCTTCAAAGCTCACACAACTTACATCAGCTTCTGCCTGTGAGACGTCCATGGTCCTCCGCCGTTTTGGAGCCGGAGGTTCTACAGCTGATTCATTTCCAATTGGCCTTGACCTCAAGGCTTGCCTTGTACTGGGAAAAAAAAAACATGAGCGTGTTATCCTGAAAGTCAGTCATCATTGTTATCTCAGTATTAAGGATATGTAATCTTAACTACAAACAAAAAGTTCTGCTCATGAATGTTTTCATCCATATCTCTAAGAGAACAAAGTTTTAGCATTTCTAACAAACTTTGGAGAGTCAGCAGTGGGAGAAATTTCCTACAGCAAGAATATGATGTGGAAACTCAGGTACTGAAATAAAATCATGGATAAAGAAAACAGCAGCAAAATAACAGTTGGCGGCCTTTTGTTCCTTTCACAACGAGTCCATGAAAAAAAAAAAAAAAAACAACTTTAAACAATTCTATGATTGTATAATGTTGCTGTGCCTACTTCTCTTATAATGTTCACATAAATTTTAACACTGTGTGCTGGTTAACAGTAGTGAAAGAAAGGGGAGATCATATTAGTGTTTGGTAGATTCTGAAAATGACACAAAATTTAAATATAATGAAGTCCCATGTAAAAATTTGAAAAAAAACTGTAAGAGAATTGGCAAATGGTCCAATTCAGCCCTTCTCTGAAAATCACAATTTTACCCTCTGTTTCCATCTCCTTTTCTTTCTCATTTTTACTACATATAAGCTTGAATCTGATAATGAGAAGTAAAACATCACAGCGACACAAAGAGGAAGGATGCAAATAACCTAAGACAAAAAACTTGCAGTCTCAATCAAAGGAGACACAATTTAATTCAATTATTCAAACTTATTTTTCTACCAGCAACATCACTCAATTCAGAGATAACTGTTTTGTTTCAATGCCTAATGATTTGCACAAGTGCAGGAACATGATGAAAGCACTGCATTCCTAAAATGACTAAGAAAAGCAATAGGACAACCATAATTACACTATGGAAAGAGACAATAATTTTGGTTTGTTTTCAAAGATACTTGTAAATTTAAGTACTATTACTACCATAGATTACACTTTTTGATTACTAATCCTAATTACAAAAATGAAAGAATATGAAATCTTCTAATGAATATCAAATGTTTATGCAAACATTGAATATCCCAGCACTTTTATTTCCAAGAACAATAAAAGAAAGACAAAAATTTTCAGCAGAAGAAAATCATGACATCTTAGCATGAACCAGCATACTTATCAGAAATTCAAACTGAGAAAAAAGGCGAGGAATACATAAGTGGACTGATGAAATCAGCAAGGACGTCTGACTATTGAAAAAGCACTAGTCTTAGCTATTATTTCTCAGGAGATTTCAAATGTTTTCAAAAAATATTTTTTATCTTGTGCTGTGGACAAAAAAAAACCCCCACTGATCTCAAAGGTTTTGTGATGATAAAAAAGAGATATGACTGAGTCTGGCAAATAAATTCCAGTGTTGTTGACGGTGTGAAAAGGTCTGTTGTACTGTTGTTGGGAGTTTTCATACTCTTGGTCATGTCACAACACTATCATTTTCATGTGTACTAAAGGTAATGGTTTATTCTTCTCTTTTTGAACTAGATGGCGCTTGTAACTAGCAAAAAAAAAAAGAAAGGCACATTTATTTTACGCTGAATACCCTCATAGTTTCATGTGTAAGTTCTCACTGAAATGAATGCAATAATGTAACAAACAACTGTTACCATACTACAATCATAGAATATTACAATCAATGGCAATTTAATTTGAACTTATTACTTATCTGGAATTTTTGCATTATTAATTACCAGACCAGATCCATCTTTCATTAATTTTTTATCAAACCACATTTCAGTTTCAGTTTATCCCATCATTTGACCATGTGGTTGGCAGTTAAGTGCAAAATGACATCATCTTCTTACATTGAACAATTGACTCTCCATGCTCAGACAAACAATAAAAATGGAGATTAAGATTCTAAAACATCATTCCATAGTTTTTGATTCATAACTTACCCTCTTCTTGACATTTCTCTCTCTGAGGCAAGCTTGTAGTTCCTCACTCCTCTGAAATAATATTAGGAATAAAAAATCAGCTGAGTCGTCTGAACTGACAGACAGGGTCATTCATACATTTGATGCATTAGTATGTGGCATCTTTCCTATTTTCTCAAACAACAGGTTTTTTTCTGGGGATTATTACTTTCACAATCCTATGCACTCCATGAATGAATTAGGTTTAGATATGACACAAAATGTCAGAATTTATCAATATTAATCATTTCGTGTAGATGAGCACACGACCTCGCATCGGCTTGGACTGCTGATGTGTCCTCGCCTAGTGCACTGCAACCGAGTTCAGTTGCATCCTAATCCAAGATTTCACCCCTGTAGGTAACGTTGTGACATCAAGTTCGAAAATTTTACTCATTAAAAATTACATTGCACATATTGCCTACCCTCCTAGATTTACAAAATTTGAACGATAACACGATTTTAATCCATAATTTGGTTTGCTTTCGCTCCTTTCTTGTGCAGCACAACACCGCCGGACTTCCCCGCCGAATCAGCCTCCACAAAGCCTTCGTCCCGCCAAATTGAGGTCACCGCGTATCGCAACATACCGTCAATATATAACAATTAATTTCTGGACAAACTTTACTTAAACCAATTTGGACATCACAGAGACCTTCAGTGTTCAAAGACTGACGCCAAAATTACAATAATTTCGGAAATTTCATGTTTTCTTCTCAGACATTAACTGCATTGCTTTATCAGCAATTTCCATTGATCTTGATCGCAGAAAGAACAGAAAAAGTAAAATTTCCGAGTTTTGCCGAAATGCAGGGCGCCATACTTCAAAACCACAAGAGAAAATCAGTTTCTAAAGAAGGTCAGGGTGAAATATGCTTATAACGGTTTTATATTGCATCGGATCATAAGTCCATTGTCTACGTTTTCATCCTCCATACCATGCAACACTGCACGTGGAATGAATCAAAATGTAAACAATCGGAGAAGCGACTTAATTTCGTTTGAAAAGTTCCTAACAGGATTACGAAAATTATAATTGTTACATACCGATTGAAAGCATATAGTTAGCTGGTTCATTTTATACATTCAAATACTTTAAGCGGTATGTACATAGATGAAAATGATTAAAAAAATCAAATGGTTAACAGCTCTCGGCCTCAGAGCCAGACCTGCCATTGCGGCAAGGAAGAGCGCATGTCAGAAGAACCTACTGCATTTGATTGGTCGGTCTAGACACACCCCCTTGTTGATATCAACAACAATGGCGGCCTCCATGCTGGAGCGATTTTGGGGACTCTTTAAACATAAAACAGGAAACGTTATTGGAATGATACATCTTCGTGCTACACCAGGTTTATTTTTTAGTTGTAACTTAACTCCAGAATATGTGGTTATGTCTTTTCTGGAAAATTTGTAGTGTAGATCTAGATCTAGTTGCTTGATACTGTGATGAAATTATGATTTAGATAGGCCTACCGCATTGTAAGGCAGATTCAGCCAGATACTGGATGTTATCATAGAGTTAGACTACACAATTCATTATCATGACAAATGTTCTTTTTTTAAAGTGCCACAAGCCGTACTCAAACATAAACTAACTAGCTTCACCCGTTCACCAGAAACAGTCCATCTGTTGAGTGCATGTCCCTTTGCAAGAAAAAGACAATAAAACAGAAGCATGCAGTGAGATATTCGAGATCGGTCACATGACCAAGGCAACATTGCGCACACGTGGCTTTGTTTATATGGTGTGACATGTCGCAGTGCTTATCATTCGTCAAGATTTGTCTGTCATGCACAGAGCATGTAAACAAATCAGCTTGGAGCAAAAAACCTCGGTCATGTGACTTTTCTCGAAATACCACATTGCATTACTTCGTTAACAGCAAAGAGGTTATATCTAGAGCAACAAGAGTCAGAACTATTGAAGTTCCCACCCACCATTTTATGTGGGGCATTGTGCAAAGAGGTTTTATTGCAGGACGTGTGTTAGATATTGAACTTGCATATTTGCATGCTTCTTATGTGGTCCTTGGATAATGTTGTCCTATTAATGTAGTGGCAAAAGATTGCCCCAAAAGCCTATCAGTTTAGTGTTACCCAGCTCTACCTCTCCTCCATGTATCAGTACACTTTTCTCCTTGGTGATTCACCACTAAATTTTTGGATATTTACTTTCATAGTGCATGCTGTTCTCTAAAAAAGAGAATGATTTAGCCGGAGGCAGTGAGGACTATTTAACAATCCAGTGATGCTTTCAAAGTGGTTCCTACATAGTACATATAGAGGACTGGAGGTCAGTGCATTAAAGGGAATTTTTGCACTCGGTATGTACAAATACAAATGCACAAATTGCACCAGTTGAACCTAAATTGGCCAGTTTTAATTGCTTTACATCCAGGAAATATATATGTAACGAATCATGATAGTGCATGCGGGGTATATGCGAGTGTGTTGTGAGCGATGTTCAGTTGATTGTAATTGTGTGCTAGGCCCATACAAGTGTGCAGTGTGCAGCGAAGGTCACGCGAAGCTTCGGGAAGACCCTACAAGAGTCTAGTTAGATATCGTGTGTATGAGGTATATCATGTGTGCCGGCACCAGCACATTTGACACAGTTTGAGTAGCTCGGCGGGCTAGTATATATATGAGGGCTTGGCCAGAGAGCGAGAGACAGAGGACAAGTGTACTGCGAAGAGGACAAGTGTCCTGCAGTGAGAGAGGTGGAATGCTGTGTGCATCGGAGCTAGACAGCTGCCCTGAATTTGTATTGATATCAAGCACCTGTAATAAATTCTACATCATTTCGATGTGAGGATTCCTGTTGTTGTTTCTCCATCATTGTGTATGTCTCATCCGCATTCACCGCCTGATCACTGCTTATAACATCACATCTAACATCCTTCAACATCCAGAAAGTTTGTGACATCTGGGGGCTCGTCCGGGATCAGGCATTTACAAGGATCGGACGAGACCAACGCAAGCAAGTGAGTATTATTAAACCGTCGGAAGTCTGTACATCATGTCATCTGTCGAAGAAATAATCCAGCTGGCCGACGCTATGGAGTTACGAGGTGAGGAAAAGAGGATTTACATCAAGGAGGAGACGGAACGCATAAGACAGCTAGCAAGAGAAGAGGCTGAAAGACAGCTAGCAAGAGAAGAGGCTGAAAGACAGCTAGCAAGAGAAGAGAGACAGTTTGAGCTGGAGAAGATGCGCCTTCAGGCAAAGTTTGCAGAAAAGGAGGGAGGACAGGCGGACGGAACCACCCACCAATCCACCAGCGATCAAGCCAAGTCCAAGATGCCCAAGCTACCGACCTTTGTGGATGGGAAAGACGAGATGGACAGTTGGT
>JBCEWB010000020.1:3186075-3199019 GCA_039654565.1 Peronia peronii
ATCTGGAGATTATCCATGTGAGCAGTGCCTTTTTTTTTTTTTTTTTAAAGTGTTTAGGTTAATTACTAATCCTATTATCTGTTATAAGACCTATGTCAATATATGTTCGCCAATGGGCTGTGCAGACTATTATCTGAAAACGTTATAAAAGTCTGTTGTCATTCTTGAGTTGCACTGTTTTGGGGCATTTTTTGCATTTCTTGTGACATTTTTTTGGCTTTGAAAATGGCATTTTTCTCCGATCACAGATCTATGATTCTGGGCACTCCACTCCAGCAGTTTTATATTGGCATTTTTTTTCAGAGTAAACCATAGATAAAACTAGCATTAAACTAGAAGAACACCCATGGAAGATTATTTAAATATAGGTCAAACCGATACTGCTCTGCAGCTTAAAGTGAATGGCAAGCGTCTGCACCTCGATGTTGGTATTTCAGAGATGGTAGGAAAACTCCTCAGGTGGAGCGAGGCAGGTGAGGTCCCAGAGGAAGAGTGGTTCTTTTACAAACGTGTATATTAGATGTTTCGGCCTTTTACTTCCTGACATCTTCTACCCCGGCCACACCGGGGTCATGACTCCCGATGTCCGTCACCCACCTTTTTTTTTTTTGTCTTCCGCAGAGACTCTGGGATTTGAACCTTTGCCGTTTGGTTTTCGGTCCAGATGTTGTTGACCGGGGTGCTCTAACCATTCGTGCCACTGTTTTCACGGCATAACTTATTCTATTTAAATCTACCATCCGGCATCAAGTGGTGCAGAGGGTCATATCGTTCCTTTCGCACCAGATCCAACAGGAAGAGTTCTCTGCTGCTGTTGCTAGCTCACGCAGGGTGCTTCTTATAGTCCGGCTACTTAAATTGAGCTTCTTCATCAGAGAATATACTGTTGAACCAACCTAGCCCCTTGCTTCCACTTCTACTGCCAATATCATTTGTTTGCCTTAATCCCGACCCTTCACAAGTCCATCAGGAGATCTTGGTACATGGCCATCTTGCACTCATGCTGCCCCTCCATATTTGTCTCATATGGAACAGTTAGCTCGTCAAGGATGTACGACTTCGCAATGATCGAGCTAAGCACTATGTCCGGCCTCATACCTGACCTCTTAATTAATTCGGGATATTTTCCCATCCTATCAAATCGGCTACAACGTCCCAGTCACCGGCTCCCTTCAGTATTCTGCGTACTGGAGTGTTGCAGGCGATCTTTGTGGGAATACTCGTTGACTGTTGGACGAATATATTTTTCCTGGATCTATCCGATTTCTCCGGCTTGATGCAACTGTTCTTGCCAGCACTTCAAGCACACGGTATGTCGTCAGGTCATGTATATCTTTCACTGGCCAAGCCGACTTTGCACACAGAGAGAACATGTTGTAATGTCTGTTTTCCCCCCACAGAGTGGGCATTCGTTGCTGGTCTCCATCCTCCACCTGGTGAAGTTTGTACATCAAATGAGGCACGAATACCGAAGGCCAGTTTCATGGGTGCCATATGCCAAATGTCCTTCCATGTCAACGTTCTTTGGGGGTCATCTTCCCAGTTTGTCCACTGTCCTTGTAGCCCCTGCTGCACGGCTTTTTGGACTTTTCTGTCGTCTTCCTCATGTCTGATTTCTTTGACAACCATGTCTTGTTTTTCTTTAGGCGTCCCTGTGGACCACAAAGAGACCGCTTGCCCACCCGATCCTAATGCTTTCCTATCAGACTGAGTGAATCCGATGATCTCCTTTGTCTGTAGGGACTGTTCTACTGCATTGACAGCTTCTTTCACTTTCCACTTTCAGCCCGTTTTCAATTTAGGTTCTATATTCCTCAAAACATCACTCTTCACTCAGGGATTGAAGTGGTAGCACCAACTTGTTTTGCTTGCGTGTTAGTATGACGTCGGTTTAGCATGGCGGAAGTCCTAGCTACTTCCTTGTGTAGCGATTTGTCTTTGCCTCCAATTCCTTTACCGTTGAGACGGGGATTTCGTAGACTAAGGGTGGCCATAGTAGTTTTAGGATGAACATGAATTGGAGGGTTCACACCTTGAAACGTCCGCTCTTGTCGATATTCTCCAGGCTAACTGTCAGCTGAGTCTGCACTTCATCTCTCTGCTTTGTGCCCTTCAGAGAAGGGTCATACCACCGCTCGAGACTTTTCACAGGTAACTCTACGACTGTTGGCCACCTATCTGGAATTGCACTGTAACATTCGTCTTCCCGTTTCTGATACTGGGGCTTCTGAACTTCTTCAGTTTCAATGCCATTCTGCACCAGAAGGTCAAATCATCCAGTCTTTGGAGCGTCTGCCTTGCCTCTTCTTGGGAAGAGACTAGGATTGTTGTGTCATCCATGAATGCCATTCATATGGTGCCATTAGCTTTTATATTTAGACAGCCCTCTCCCAAGTCTGGACCCCTGGAAAATTGCTCACTGGCCTTCAGCGGTACATGTACTTGCACGGCCAACACGAAGAGAATCAGGGAGATTGTACTGCCCATGGCAATTCCACTCTTCGACTGCAGTTAGTGGTATATTTCCTTGTCGCAAACCTCATCCTAAAGGACTGAAAGTATTTCTTCAGAAGTCTTGTGATGCTTTCTGGAACATGACGCATCTCAATTCCGGCCATAGTAGCGAGCATAGTTCCGTATGCATTAGCCAGATCTAACCATATAACATGCAGTTCTTGTTTCCTTGTTTTCGCTCTCTGGATAAGATAACCTCCCAGATCATGTTCCGATGTTCAAGGCACCGTAAGACTCCTGGGACTCCTCCTTTCTGGACCGTTCTCCATTAGGTATAAAGTCAACCGATTCGCTATTACTGAATAAAGTCCAGTAAGTATAAAGTTCGCCGATTCTTTGTTACCCAGAAGAATATCTTGCCTTCCACATTCAGCAGAGAGGTTGGGCGGTACTGACCTATCTCCTCTGAGTTCTTCTCCTTTGGCACATGTATATGGACACCTTCAGTCTTATTCCACTGATCACCTATCTTTCCTTTAGTCCAGTGTGGTACCAGCTCTTCGTGCAATATCTTGAGCACCTAGTGACATTTCTTGTACACCAAGTACGGTATGCTGTTTGGACCTGGGGCAGACTTGCTTCTGACCTCACTATCTTTTCAATCTCGTGCAGAGTATTGATGGTTCTTCGTTAAACTCTCTGCCCGGCTGGAAAGGCCATACCAGTCCGCTAATCACGTCCAGCGCTTCTTTCCTTTGTGGGTCTGAATAAGTTTTTCGCAAGTGCTCTTCTGATTCGTCCTGACGCACTGAGCTCGCCGGATCGTGGATTTTCAAAGAACTTCTTGCGTATTGGAATGAGTTATAGAGGAATCTTTTGCGATTCAGGCGTACCTTTCGCTTCCTTATTCTTTCCCGCTCTGCTTTCCTCAGTGCGTTATGTCTTCCCTTCAGGTAACTCCAGATTTCTTGAAGGCTCTTCTCGAATTTTTCAGTTGTTTGCCTAGCTGTTTCCTCTGCCTTCTGATCTCTTCCACTTCTTGCTGCCTGCGGTCTGGTTTCGGGAATGGCTGGATGCTACTCAAAGAAACGCGTTTGGTGTTTTGAAGGCGTCATTCTATCGAACGTACAATTCGAATCAAGCACTTGCGCGAGTTTACTACATATTATCGCGTTTTTAGTACAAGTATAACGCCAACTACAGTAAGCTTTTTTTTCGGTTTTGTGTGAGTAGAAACATAGATCTTTATGCAGCAATGTTGTGTGTCAAATTTCATATGGGTAGATTCAGCAGTTTTCGTATCCATTAAGCCTTTATGGATTTTGTTGCAGATTTATAGTATATCAACAGAGAACCCACGGCCTTCGTGGGAGATTTCAGAACATATAGGTCAAGCCAATACTGCTCTCCAACTCAAAATGTATGGCAAGCGTGCGCACCTCGATGTTGGTATTTTGGATGAATAAACTGAAGATTACTCAAAGAAAACGTGTTTGTTGTTTTGGATGTCCAAAGAGCGGATGCGGTAGAACAATAAAATAATGAGTCATTCTATCGAACGTGTAATTCGGATCGAACACTCTCGTGAGTTTACCATTTAATTATTATCGCCATTTTAGAATAACGTCAAACAGAGCAAGCTTTTTTTTCGGGTTTATGCTAGTAGAAACACCGATCTTTATACAACAGTGCTGTGTGCCAAATTTCAAAGGGATACACTCAGTAGTTTCCGAGCCCATAAGCCTTTTATGGGTTTTGTTGCCGAGTTATACTATAGGCGAGAAGAGAACCCACGGCCTTCGTGGGAGATTTTTTTTTTAAATATAGGTCAGACTGACTCTGCCCTACGACTTAAAGTGCACGGCAAACGTGTGCACCTCGGTGTTGGGATTTTTGCTGATTAAACTGAATGTTATTCAAAGAAAACGTGTTTGGTGTTTTGAACGCGTCATCATATAGAAAGTACAATTTGGATCACTCTCGCGAGTTTACTATTTAATTATTATCACCTTTTCAGGAAAATGTCAAACATAGTAAGTTTATTTCGACTCTATATACATGTACATGTAAGTAGAAACACAGATCTCTATAATATACAGCAATGTTGTGGTGCCAAATTTCATATGGATACATTCAGCAGTTTTCAAGTCCATAAGCCCTTTATGGATTTTGCTGTAGCTTTATAGTATAGACAAGAGGAGAACCCACGGCTTTCGTCGCAGGCCAGTATCGGTTTGACCTATATTTAAAAAAAAAAAAAAAATCTCCCACGAAGGCCATGGGTTCTCTTCTAGCCGATACCGCCTTGCGACTTACAGTGTATGGCACTGGCAAATGTGTCCACCTCGATGTTGGTGTTTTGAATGATTACACTGAATGTTACTGAAAGAAAACGTGTTTTGAACGCATCATTCTGAAAAATGTACAATTCAGATCAAGCACCCGCTCCAGTTTATTATTCAGTTATTATCACGTTTTTAGAATAACGTGAAAAATAATAAGCTTTTTTTGGGTTTATGTCCATAGGAACACAGATCCATGTGTGCCGTTTTCGAGTCCAAAAGCCTATTGTGGGTTTTGTTGCAGATTTATGCTGTATAGATTATCAATTACATGTATTATTAATACTAACAGACCCGGCGCGCCGGTGGAACTTCCGCCACGATTTGAACAGATCGTTCTTCTACTCCTAGTATACTCAAGGTCTCGACTGGACTTGGAAGGAAGCGCATACAGCAAAAATAAATAAAAACTTCTGGAAATACGGGGTGGGCAGGAAATCAAAGACAAAATCTTCGCTTTGAGTGTCATTTTAATACATGTAAATCTAAAGCCTTTTGAACCTAGATGCCCTCCAAAACATTTAATAATAATAGAACATATGCATGTAGCTATAATTAGTAAAATGTACATGTATAGCAGTGTTAGAAATATATAATTAAATTACGGAGGGAAAAAATATATACATGTACATAAACAATAATCGTAACTAACAATTGATACGAAAAAAGGGATTGAAAGTTACCTGATGCTAATCAGTTAAATCAGTGAATCAGTCGAAAGAATAAACGTAAGGCAATGAGAAGGAACAAAAGAAAAAAAAAAGGATGATTTTAAAACAAAAGAGGTACGGGCTTCCCGAGCCCAGCCTATTCCACTGACCACAGCCAGCCTGGTCTTCTCCATTTGTTGTAATATACTGTAACAGTGTGACCCAATCAAGATAGCGCTGAGAGATTCAAAGGTTGTCACAGTTTATATTTAAACACATGTATCTTGGATTCAGGTGCTAGGCTTAGACGATTTATAATTTATGTCCCAAATTAATCAGGGGAAATCAATTAACAACATGTAATTAATTAAATATATTTTATTCTACACCTAATGGCATTCACAGATAGGGGTGATCGGAGAAGAGTGTGGACAGATAAGAAATTGACAGCTGGAAGAAGAACCAGAAAATGTGGTCAAATTATGAATCTTACCCGACTCAGTTGGAAAGTGCATGTGATTTTGTTGGGTAGTAAGATGTTCCTGACAACAATTCAAAAATGGAAATTACGATATTTTGGTCACATCAAACGACACAACAACTATAAGGATATACTGGAGCGGAAAATCGAGGGAAAACGAGTGAGAGGAAGACAGCGAAGATTAAGAATGTGGACGGATGACAATTGACATCAAGGATTGGACGCATCTATCTATGAAGGAATGCACTAGAAGTAGAAGAGTGGAAGACAGAGCGATGGCGAGTCATTTCACATCAATCTCGAATGAGACAGACAGGTGTTCCATCTTCTTCCTCCATGTTGATTCTTATAATCTTAATTCACACCGAATTACAAAGTGTGCAGGGCAACGCTTGCTCTTTAGATAGCCTACAGATTTTCAACAAGGACTGAAGATACAAAGAGATGATGCTGTGCTGAGAATGTTTTACACATTGTCTTTCAAAATCACAGAAACTATCAGACAAACAAGCGTGCAAAAAAAGAAAAAACGCGACTTACCATCCTTGAGTTGCTCTCACTTCCGTGTGAAAAAAAGGACCAGAGGAAAGTCAAACATTCTTTTTCTCATCCTTCTAACTTCTAAATTCTAGTTCTAAGATCTTTTCATGTTTACCTCTCGCGGGTACTGAGTGAAATGACAGCTACAAATGAAAATGTTTCTCTCATGACAAAAGAAAAAAAAAAATGAAGAAAAAAGTGATAAGGGGAGACTTAAAAAAAAAAATAAAAGTTTGTTTGAAGAGCTACAACAGATGATCATATTTTAGGATGATCTGTTACAACGCTAATTCGACCTAAAGACCCTGCCATAGACCAAAAGTGAAATGAAAGCAACTGAATTAAATCTTCAATCAACTACATGTACAGTTTACATGCACTATTCTGACGGCCTAAAATCCCTCACAATGTCCTTGCACTTTTACAGTGTCCAAGATTATATTATATAAGTGTGTACAGAAGCATTTATATCTACATCTAACAATAAACACCAAAAGAAAATGTGACTCTGTTTGTTGATTTTTTAACTGTATCTAGGTACGCCCATTTTATTTTCTCCCTTTGTTACGTTTTTCTGTGGACTTCATTTGTTTTCTACTCGCACATTTACAACTCAAATAATTTGACCTTTTTCTATTTCTTCTTTACCTCTTTTGTTTTAAACCAATCATGTTTTCTTTTCTTTCTTCCTGTGCCTTCCTTTTTTTTCGACTATTTCACTGATTAGCGTCAGGCTTAATCAATTAATGTGTGGCCTCGCTCAATTCGGGCTATAGTGTATTAAGGGTTTGTGCACGGCGCGCCAGATCCAGCACAGTAGTACTACATGTACTTTATCGCTTAATAGCACATATATCATTATATTATGTCTATGTGTACAAAAACTACAATTTTAGTACTGTAATATTAATAATACATGTAGGCCACTGGTCTTGTTCTGAATCACGCCCTACTCACAAGGTTTTGTGTGTGCTTCAATTTGTGGTGTAACACACTGCACTCTGAAGAATTAATGCATGTATTATTATTAATATGTTGCCTATCACTATACAATGAACAAATTTTTCAGTCAGCTAAATTACTTTTCTTTGCCAAGTACATGAGGTATAAGACACAGGTGCATTGTAAAAAAGAAAAAAAATAATTTTAGCTCCTGTTATGTGAAACAAGTGAGACAAAAACTTATGAAAAATTACAAGGAGAAAAAAAAAAACATATCTATTTCCATTACTTCGTGAAATTTTCCTAATTTCCTACTATCAACAAGAGAAAAAGCAAATTTTTCTCTTTTTTCACATGATTCTGAACATGGCAAACTCAAGCAACAATGTCTTAGCTCATTGATAAGCTTAGCACTGAATCGCATAAATGAATTTCTGCAATACTTAAGATTAGTTTTTACATGCAACAAACACACACTTCTTTGAGAATACATGTATTTCAACTGACTACAAACTGGGTACATTATGTATATGTGTGTGTGTGGTTGTGTATATGTTCATCTTGTATGCTTTATGTTACATGTTTTGTTTTGCATTTACATCCAATATAACATTGGTCACAACATACAGTGTATTTCCTAATGGAAAAATAAAGCATTCATAAGAGTAACATCAGGTATATGCAGATAAAAAACAAAATATGAAACAATTTTCAGTAAAACTGAGAGAAAAACTTTCCCTCATCTTTATTAGTATAATTACCATTTAACATTCATTAAAAAAAAAGGCAAACAGGCTTCCATATGTATCAACAACGCACTGATGTCTATCACGCTTATATACTTGTACACTATGACAAACTGACCAAATTATTCTCTCCACCTTTTTGATCTGACTTCGAGATACCTGCCTCTATAAAAGTAGTATGACAAAAAAATTAGCTTCTGTCACAGTCGTGTTGATGAATTCAAGCTGGCACTTTTCAGTCGAAACAAAATAATGCGAGAGACCCAAAGCAAACTAATTTGATTCATACCATAATTGAATTCCCAAATATGAAAAAGGAATTACAGACATAAGACATGAAAAAAAAAAAAAAAAAAAAAAAGATGTTGAAGATGGACCTTCGATAGTGATGATAATGATGATGATGGTAATGAAGATGAAAGCATGAGAGAGGTGACAATGCTACATTGGTGGACCTCCCATTCTTGGCTGCCCTGGAACTGCCCCTGTGAAAGAAAAAAAAAAAGGAAAAAGTTACACATTTTGGTGTTTTAAGACAACTAAAGAATCGCTAATCATAAACAATGCCAATGCAGAAACAAACAAAAAATGAACATGTTACAAAATGAAATAAGAATCACATAAATTCTGTTACTGCAAATGACAGTGAGCCTTGAACTAAAACCCAAAAGGGAGAATGATTGTGCTGTAAAAAGAGGACTGTTATTATGATAGACAATGCAACTTGACTCAAGCTTTTTTTCTTTCTTGTTTCCCTCAATTTATTAGAGGAAGAAAACAAAAAAATCCAGATGAGTTAAACCCAGTTAAAGAAAAACAATTAGAAGCAGGAAAGAAAAAGAGAAGGGGAGGTGGAGGGGCATATTTATGCCATCCATCAGAATATACAAATAAAACTCTCTACATCAAGAGGCTATACACTTGCTGAAAAAACTTGCACAAAATGCTTGGCTGAACTGAGCCTGAATGGCTCTTCTCGAAAGATCTACATAAGTAAGCACTTGAGAGACGACATCCACATATAGAAAAATACAAAAATAAAACCCATGCAAATAATGTATGTAACGATGAGATATTCATGCAAAGAAAAAAAAAATAATAAAACAAAATAAAAAATAAAAGCAACAATAATGATAGCAAAATGAATCTTCGAGTTTTAAAACTGTCTGATCCAGGCCACCTAAATTACAATGCCTGGGGCAGTTTTATCTATCTCATCTAACCATCTTTACTCCTCTTATTTCTAACCTTTCTCCCCCGGCAGTAATAATGGGTTTGGTGTGCACTGGCGGTACATGGCCTGGGGCTAGTGGCGATTATGCTTTCATCAGCCCTACTCTGGTATTGATCCCTGCCTGAGTTTTTGCCTGGCAACCCCTGCAGGCAACCAAGCAAGACTTTAATAACACCAGCCAAGAAGTGAAGCTCTGCCTGATGACGCCCGGTTTCATACTACCTTATTTCCTTCTTTCTCCAGGACCCATGCCCACAACCACCACCACTTTCTCACAACCACTTTGCCTCTGTTGCTCTCTTCCATCAGCCTCCCTCTCAAACTGATAGAAAACTAGGCTCTTTTCCTTTTTTTTTATTTTCTTTACATGTAAACTGAACAACAGAGTTAGTTCCATTCCTTTGATAACACCCCTCATCCAACAGCCATACATGTTTACATATATCTACAGAATGCTGCTACATCTGTATGACTAATCCCCCCCCCCCCAACCACGACTTTTAAATCCAGCCAGAATGGCCAAACTCTCTATTTGAAATCACTGAGCTGCCAAATCAGATCTGATGTGAGGAAACGGAAAAACAACAACAACAAAAAAAACCACACAGACACAAAAAAAACCACGTCAAACATTATCATAATGATATGATCAGAATTACATCAAACCATTCTTTTGGGGGATGATTTTTTTACAAACTTTTTTCTCCATATAAACACAGCAATATGCTGTTTCATTTAACTTTTCTCAAATGCCACTTTTAACATAAGGCGCATCCATGTCCCTCTCTCCGTTCCCTCCTTTCAAACCATTATTGATAAATTATTCCCTCTATATTTTCCATACATCCTGATGCACATTCACATCTCCAAAATTATCGGCAACTAGCAGAAATATGTTCAGGCTGGATGGACACCAAAAAAAAAAAAAGAACTATATTTTCATTACATAAAATGTTCCAGTGAGAAAAATGTATTGATATTTATATTTGTGAGCTCAAGTATTCATGCATGCCAGCCAGATTCAATAATCAAAGGGTCAATACGGGTTAAGAGCTATAAACAGACCTTTGTAATTTTTTTATTATTATTCTGCAGCCAAAGACACCATTGTTCCTCTTTCTCAATTCTGTTTTCTTGCCCCCCCCCCCCCCCAATATCATTCAACAATGACAAAAAAATCCATCAGAATATGTGTATTTCTATTTAGTTTGTGCCTTCCAGGCATTTCAGCTCCTCTAATAAACCTCCACATTATTTCCTCTCCCTGAAGTAATTTCTGCCCCTTTATCTCTTACCCTGCTAGCCTGGTACAAAACCCCTCAAGCCCCTAACCCTACTCTAGAGTCTCTTCATAAAGGTAGCCCTGCTGCTGCCCTGAACTTTCAATTGTGATGGTCCTGCTCTCTCCATGTCCCCCTCCTTTCCTACCCGGAAGATGACAGGTGCTTTTTCTTGGTAGGATATGAGAAGGGTGGGGTGATGGGTGGTGGGAGTTCCACTATTGGTAGAGGAAAGAAGTGGGCGTACATACACACATATTATAGCCACATTGTAGGAATTTTAGTACAGCGAATGCAGGAACTCTTCACAAATCATAATACCTCCCTCAACCTGGCATAAATTATACAGCTTCAAAATCTTTTCTGTAAATGTTTCAAAGCTAACAGTTTCTCATACACATTAATTAATTCATTTCGTTGCATAAAACTTTTTAAATGTAGAGACATGATGAACAATATATTAGCACTATATAGATCTAAACATACACGTATATATAATAAAATCTGCAACCAAAAGGTAGCAACAAGATAAAAAAGAAATGTCAAAAGTAGATTTATTTCACGAATAAAAAGAACAAAAATCTCTGTGCTCCTAACTATCGTGCCATGGCAGATGAATGACATATATAACATATAATATCATGAAGAAAATGTATGCATTCTAATCTGCACTTTCGGGATATCAAATAATATATTCAACATTATCAATAAATACTTGCATATACACTAGCTCTGTTCACAGAAAATAAAAAAACAAGAAAAGGAATTGGATTAACTTTCAGAAAAAAAATTTGGCTGGTATCCCTTGATATACACATGTATTTAGCATCCTATGACCTGGCTTCAGAACTGCCTGCATTCACATGCATACAAGTTCAATACTACTTGGAAGCATAAAAAAAAAAAGAAATTCAAGAAATTTAGCATTCACCTATCATACAAATCTCTCAACCTCATGTAGTGAATTGAATCATTAATAATATACTGTAATGGGACGAAACTCCAATCTTCATGGGCAATCTGAATAAACAACACTATCCTTGTTGCTATGCACTATGTCTCTTGAATATATCTCAATAACCCAACAAGTTGCGATGACTCGAATATTTCCATAGTAAATATATCAAGAAAAATTGACAGAAATATTGATGTAAGCACAGACCCAACCTCCCTCCCTCAAAGGCAAAGAAATCAGCTTCCGGCTATTTTTGATCTTCCTGCTAGGGTAATTAAATAAACCATTTTCCCATACTCATTGATTCTTCTCCTGGTCTAACCTTGTGTACATACCAGACAGCCCTGTGGGAATATCTACAGCACAGACAATTTTTCCTATAATGTTACTGATACTTGAAAAAGTAAAAAAAAAGTAATAATAATAATAATAATAAACACATACAAAATAAAAAGGGAGATAAAAACAGGAATGACAAAAATCAAAATTGTTCAAGTGTGGCATGAGTTGAGATGAAAGGGCAAGTCTAATGACTCCTTGCACAGATTCCAGTGGATAATTTCATTTATCCCCACAAGGCAATCTCCTCTCTCAGGAAAACTCTGGATATTACCAACATTTTCACTGGTGTAGATAAGAAATGCACTGGGGATTTCAAGAGGTGCAGATACTGAACACCAATACTGATTGTGAAGTATATTTTGTCCCATGCCAAGACAGAAAAAAAGAAGCGCTAATTCTATATACAAATTTATGACAAGTGTGCTCAGTACTGAAAATGCCGCTAGAACATTACAGTACTTAGATCTTTATTACATCTCCCAACACAATACTGAAAGCCTATCAAGAATCTCCCTGTATTAACTATAGAACTGCGACCCAGCCTAAAGATTATGACGCCCTAAGCCGCACTGCCGAGCTTGTTAGTCTGGATCGTCACCGGAGTACTTAGTCTCAAGGTGTTTGTTCTGACTCTGCCTTGACTTCAGAGTGACAGAATGCAGGTCTCCATAAGACTACCTTACTGACCAATGTCTTCCTCTAATCCCTCCCCTAGCTCCACCCTTTCTTCACATATGATAATAAATATATGAAGACTCCAGTGGAAAAACCAGATAAGTCACATTTTGGTGAAAAATAAGTTACCACCCCGACGTTATAAAGCACACCGCTAAGATTTGTTAACCAGAACAATAATTTGGAAAAACCAGGTAAGTTCTGCTAAAAAAGAGAGTTTTTAAAGGGGTATACAGTGAAAAACTATAGACTTCTAAACTTTAATTTGTTTTTCTCCCTTTGTAGAAAATGTGACTTATCTGG
>JBCEWB010000020.1:3215281-3244430 GCA_039654565.1 Peronia peronii
TTTTAAAAGGGCTTCCAGGACCCCCCCCCCCCCCCCCCCCGCCCCTTTAAAACTGTTCCATTAATCAGAGTCACAGTTGTGACACACATAAAGAAATGCTTATGCACCATCTGTATACTCCTCCAAGCGCCCACAAACCACAGTTCATAGAGCTGCATTGGATGCACTCTTCTCTCTCATTGCTGCCAGCAAATATCTGTTATTCGAATAATATCAGAATCAGAAGAACACATCGTCACTTTTTTGTTTAAAGAGACACCATTATTTCTGTTCACTCTTCTTTTCCAGCTGATTTGTCCTTGCCACTGATGTTTCCATCCTCAGACTTGCCCTTTAGCTCTTGTCTTTGCACTTACACCTTTTTCTGCGGTCACTATTGGTAGCCATTCCAGCAGTACCACGGCGGAATGGTAGCAAATTTTCAGGACTGAAAGCTATCCATGAGGAGCAGTGACTGGTCGAAACATCTTGGGTTTTAGTTGGAATTGAGGCAGCAAGAGTTGGTGTAGGATTGCTAGAGAAGGCAGGAACACTTGATGAGACAAGTGTATAAGTTCATGGCCCCAGAAAGATATGGATCATTGCTGCAGTGATGGTAGAAGTAGAGATGGTTTCTATCTGAGTGTTGAAAGTCAATGGGACTGCAGGTGTGGCGATTAATGATGCAGAGATGATGGTAGCAGATAGCCCAGAAATGGCATTGGCAGATGATATAGGAATGATGGTTTTATGACCATAGTTGGTGGAATTTCATTCTCTGTTACAGTGCTTGGTACAAAAATCATCTGTGAATAAATCGTAGCCCCTTGTTCGATTTCTCGGGCAGCTGTCTCATATGCTTCCTTTTTACTGCTTCTCTCAGTTTTCTTCCGATATTTGCGAAACATGTTTCTGTGACGGGAAGTTCAGTGACAAAGAATAAGAAAATTGACATTGAAAGGAATATTGCTTTCTGTCAATAAGGATATAAATTGTCAGGACCCAGGCATATTAATTTCTATATTAGATTAAAATAAAGCCCAGCTGGATAGTTACATCGAGGATCTAGAATAGGCTCTATATCGTTACATCAACTTGCCGTTTTAAAACGTTCATTGATAGGCATAATATAGTCTATACTCCAAAGCCGACTTGACTGTAAGGTCATTAGGGTAAATTGTAACAGTGTTACAACATGCCCCAATTCCGTTGTTACAACTTGCCCCATGACTATTCAAAGTGGAAAAATGGTATGGCTCCTGCATTGTTAAACTTCAGATGCAATAAATTACATGTACCTTAAATGAGAGAAACATGGTACCTATCGGGTATCCTATATGGAGAAAATCATATCTTAGTTATTTAGGAAGATATCACTTTCAGGGTGAAATAACAATTTTTTACCTACGATGGTCAATACGATGGAACCCCGATACCACGCTCACCCTTGGGACCAAACTCGAACGATCGTGTTATCAGGGTGAGCGTGTTATCAAGATCAACCATTTTTCTTGTCCAAACCCGTGCTGATTTTTGGAAACATGAAGAAAAGACTTAGGAAGACATTTGAAATAAAACAAAACATATATATGTTATAAATATATACAATGGAACCCCGATAACACGCTCACCCTTGGGACCAAACTCGAAGGATCGTGTTATCAAGGTGAGCGTGTTATCAGAATCAACCATTTTTCTTGCATGCTAATTTTTGGAAACATGAAAAAATAAAAAGGCTTAGGAATAATACATTTGAAATAAAACAGAACATACATGTATATTTATTATACATGTACTTACTACAGTCAAACTTTTCACAAAAAATCGGAAAATTTTGTCCCCGTCCTCCCCCCCGATACAGGTATTTGATCTAGGCGGTCTGGTGCTGTCGTTAAGTAAGACACTTCTACAAAATCTAGACTTCTCATGCTAGAAGTTTGCACTGTTTTGAAAAAAAGTTCGTAAGTTTTCACAAGATCCTTGGATGTGACTTTAAAATTATACCATTAGTGGAAATTCAAAGAACTGTAAGATCCTGCAGGCAGTGTTATCATAATCATCAAACGTAGATTATCTAACTAGACTAGATCTATTTTCTTGATCTAGACCGCGAATAGCGACCCTCTTACAATAGTCTCTCTAAGACCACGAGCATATTATTTGCGGTTATCGGAACAATGATGTGCTTATTTTCCATCAACTCTCACGCGACTTCTCGACTGCATGTTGTTGGGTGTGGGGAATTAAGTGATACGAACTTCGATCTCAAACAGCCACCAAACAGCAGTTCAACTCTCGTCCGAAGGATGCGCAAAACTCTTCGTCCGGTTCCACTGTTATCGTGCGGCACTTGTATTGCAAATTAATTTTTTTTTATTATTAGATCAATAAAATCGCGATCAACAAAGGTCGGCAGTTGAGCGGCCAAAAGTTGGAAAGTCGGCAACGACCAAAAAAAGTCGGAATTCCGACTGAAGTTGGAAGTTTGACATCCCAGTTATTAAAAGGGTAAATGTATTAAGTACATGTATGCGGATTAAGAGTTTTTTTCCCATTAGAATTTAAAGTTTGAAAAGTTTTTAAAACTAAATAAGTGAATCGTGGTGCGCGGCGAGATAGGCTAGGTGACAGTGCACGATGCACGGTGATTCCACTGGTCAGTGGTGTGTTCTGAGTAGTGTGTAGGATTTTGACGCTGCGCGCCACAGTCACGGTTGAAGATGAAGACAAGGGAACGAGAGGCGGGCTCAAGCCAAGCCAAGACACTGACCACATGTGCGTGTGAATGGGGGTGAGACGGGACCCACATTAGGCTTGATACATTGTACTACATGTAGTAGGCTTACTGGCACAGTGGCAGCAACAATGCACAGGTTAGCGAGAAAGCGGCTTTACAATATTTTCATGGCACGTGGCTAGCGCGGACGACTGATAACAGTTGCTGTCCAAATGAACCGAACGTGCTATGCGGGTTGAGCACGCAAACCTGAGCGTGTTACTGAAAATAAATTAGTATGTTTAACGTGCGTAACGTACACACGGGACCTCCGAAATATATTCGCCTTTATCCGTCAGGCTAGACGTCGGACTACCCTACCCACTGGAAGCCAGGGGACCGTTGAGTCATTGAAAAAATGCGGGTTTTCGATCTTCGTGCCCTTCCATCCCCCGATGCAGGACCCGCGAGTCGATCCCGGTCCGTTTTCTCCTTGAGCAGACGCCATACCACAGAGCCATTATTAAATTACTGGAAAATGTTACGGTTTTGTTCAGCTTTTCAACCTCCTGTCGTGGTGGTTATCTCAGCTGTACAAAAACGCACAAAAATATAATGTGAGCTTGCGAGCTCAACATCAGATTATTACCCGAAAATAAATAAATAAATAAATAAGCTTAAGTTAAATAAATAAATATGGTCGGGGAGAGAGAACGATTTACAGGGACGCAACCTCTACCCTGGTACCCTGGTATGTTCAACTTTTTATTGGTGTTTCCCCTGGCCGTTTCCAGGGAGACACAACTCCAGGTCGGGTGACGAATAATCTTTTACGCGGTTGCGCCCCTGCTTAATCAGTGGCGGCCCCGTTCCTCTCCCTCCCGAATCAGCATTGCAAGCTTACTTTGCATTATTTACCTGGATGGCACTCGTCCCCATCCCCAACGGGGGAGAGCTCTGTAGGGTACTGCTTATAGGTTTAATTCGTTAAAATAGTTTATCCTCTCACTTATTAACTGAGGGGGCAAGCCTTATTGTAAGCTATTTTCGAATGTTGGAGGGATCCCACACTGCATGAATTGTTCCTGCAACATTTTCTCCAGGTCATACTGGAGATATTCCATAACTCTATGCTCGGCCGAGTTGTACACTTCACAAACCTCGCAAATAATCTGTTCTGTTGGCAGTTTGGCTGCTCCCAGTCTACATCTTACATTTTCTTACTGAATGAATTTTTTAAGTTGAGGTTTAGTTGAGTCTTACGCCTCACCGACAGATAGAACCTCCGAATTTTTCGATTTTTTTTTCATTACCCTCTCACATCCCCTGCCAAACTTTATCAGTGCTTTTCTTTATTAAACGTTTAATCTCATCTGATCCTAATCCCACTGTGTTTAATATGTAGTTCCTTGTTTGGCCAATCTATCTGCCTCATTTCCTTTAATTCCAGTGTGTGATGAAATCCAAATCAGGTTTACTGTCCTACCTTGCTTGTCGAGTGTTGTGTTTTAAAATAATATTTCATCTGCAATATCCGCTCACTCTACTTTAAAAGCTTTCTTATCCACCTGTGGCAGGGTATCCCGTCAAGTGACTCAGACTAGTCGTGTAAATAGACTCGGCCAAAACAACGAGAACATTTAGAAGAGAAGATCCGAAGATGAACTCTTCTTTGCAATAAAACTTAATTTGTCAAAATGGCTGCGCTCATGGTCGAAAATCCGTTGCGAACAGCTGCCACCGTCTGGTATGTCATTGTTACATTGTCAGTATCATTGTTTAAGAAAGAAGAAGAAAAATAATAGTATGCCTGGTTATATATGAATCAGATGATCAAACATATGTCCACAATGCCTGATTTTTTTTTAATTCATGACCGCATTTCGTGATTTTGAAGGCTCGCCCTAATAGTAAATAGATGATCTCGAAGATTTTAGGGCAGAGATTGAGAGATATGAGTTGTCTATGAACTCAGTCCATGGATTCTCATCTAATACTTGTCGCTGGCAGTGCAGTCTGGAAGAACAATGTTTGATTTTGATGCGCCAGGTAAGGTTTCTCCTAGGACTGTAGACAGCGCTTGTGTGGCTGTGCAACCCAATGTTTTGGAGTGACAGCCTCTGTTGCACTTGGTGCAGAGAAAACAAGATGACTGGGAAGAAGCAGAGGCGCAGTAAAAATTTTGTGAAGATATAACAGAAGTTGCATTTAATCTAAAATAGTGGAAGGTAGATTTAGGATTCATCCACTGTGTAGTATTTTTTTAAACATGGGTCAGTACACAGTGGAATTTCACAATGCTAGATCTACATCAAGTGTCACTGTGCTCTGAGCTTAGAAAAAAATATCATCAAGAACTAACTAGGCGCTATAGTGAAATGAACTGTGGGTCATCTGGCACAAAGCATTACTGCCAATTCTTCATCTATAATATATGTTTTGAGTATTGTTAATGGACGACATGCCAAAAAAAACCCATGTATATTGAGGAAATCATACACTCTTTCGAAGTTGTTGACTCGAGAATCATCTAATCATGATCTAAGTGATGCTCTTATAAATCACTGAGCAGTGCTGTGTATATACAACTCATGAGACTTATTTTATTTCCTTATTGTTTGTTATTCCACATTTTATTTCAGATCACGGATTATGATGAATGATCTTTATTTCATAATATGAGGTCAGAGATGCTCAAGGCACGTGGCATTGAAATCACTCTTTAGACCTATCAAGGTATTACATGTACGTCACAGAGGACGTTCTCAGGTGTAACAACAGACATGTCGGTACTTTCCACCATCAAGCTGAGATTTGGATTGCGGGAACTGTTCTATGCAAGTCTGTGTATCGTTTTGGGGTACCTGCTAAGAGTGCGGGACTCTTATACACTAAATCCAGTATGGCGCAAACGAAGTGAAGTGACAAAATTTGCTAATGGCAAGTTTATGACTGATGTGGACCGCTGTCCACTACCCATAGTGACTGACCTAGAGGGCGATGGAATCAATGAAGTGGTTCTTATCTCCAATGACCTGCAGCATTTGAATGTTTTAGCAATGCCACCTGAAAACCAGGAAGGGGACAGGACTCTTGCACATGTGATTGTGAAAAACAAAGTGGAACTGTCCTTGCATGAGAGAGTTAAAGGTCACACTTCTAGACCATACACCGTTGGAGTGGGCTTCTCTATACCTTATTTATCTATGATGCAAATAAGAAAGCAGGTAAATAATCATTTAAAGTAAATTACGATTTACCACCTATCAAGTGCATAAATGCATTTCTTTAAATTTTGTTTACCATCCCTTGAAACTAAATTTTCACAGTTCATCAACGCCTGTCAGAAATTTATCCGCAAGATGGTATACTATTGTTGTCTTATAATTTTTTTAGTTTCTATTATCCACTTTGTCCACTTTTCCTCATTATTGACAGTCAGTACTTTGGCAGATCTCTCTTTAGGTAACTGAATGTTTACACATTTGCAAACTTGTATGACTGCTAAGTAGGGAACCACAATGAGTGTCATGGTTATTTAGCTGTATTTTAGAGGCTTAATTACTGACTGTAGGTCAGTTACTACATGAAGTCTTCTTGATGTTTGAGATGAAATGGTGAAATTGAATGTTTGATGCTGCCTATATGTAGTGGTTTTAAAAAAGAATAGAAGTCATGAATCTAGAAAATTGGCAATCCTTATCCATATTATTTATATGACGTTAATGGTTAAATCTTGATATGTTTAATTGTTTGCAGTACCCATAGCATATGCCCTTAGCATGTGATAATGTATTGTGCGTGCTTTAAATGCTTAGGATGAATTAACATATTTTTCATTACTGCAGGATAAAACAGCCATGACTTTGCTTGTTAGTAACTGTGGAGATTAAATCTTGGTTACCTTAATAAATTGTCAAGTTCCTTTGCTGTGTAAGAATTGCTAGATGACTGTCTTCTGTTATTTATTTACAGATGATTGTGGTGGTTACAGACGACTGGCAAGTTCTGAGTTATAGCCATGATCTCCAATTGCTCTGGCACCAGCAGCTGCCTTTACCAGTATCAGACCTGCATGCAGTTGAAGTCAAAGCTTTAGCTGTGCTGGTCTCTCCATTCTCCATAGAAAAACATCACCAGGGTTTGGTAGTGGTCGCCGGCAGCTTTAGGCACAAAGGACACAAACCTGACTTTCTTGCAGAGTAAGAGTGAACAAGGATATAAAGTTGATAGTATATGTTTTGTGACCACGTGGAATGAGTCTGATGTCAACATTTTTATTGTATAGAGTTATTGGTGTGAATTGAAAGAGAAATGAGTGCTTTATTTTGGTGAGAAATTTCACTCTTCTATGCCGAGATTGTCATGTTCAGAATGAACTCCAATTGTAAGTTAAACTGAGTGTCTATTCTGGTCATCAAATACCTGAATAGAATGTAGAGCCAGCCTTATCTCTTCTGGTCACCAGCTGCCTGAATAGGGTATTGGTCGGGCATTACATCTGCATCAGCCGCAGTCTATTCTGGCCTCTACGTCATATTTTTCCTGATCTCTTAGCAATTATGATTAGAATTAATGTAAGGGTTAGCTGCAGTAGCGGTCCCTTCCAGCACTGAATAATTTATTAACCTTCATCAGGTAGATGGCTGAATAGAGTATGAGAGGTGGGGGCATGTTTTGTGTATTCCACGGCTGTTTAAGTCGCATCAAAGTCGCTATTCTAGTTGTCGATCGACGGTTCCTGCCGGCCACCTGCGTTGCGGTCATAAATCACCTGTCATCCGTGTGCGCATCCGTGACGGCAAGACGCACCCTGGCCAGGCCTGCGTAATTGGATTCCATCAATTTCTGCAAACCTTTGTAGCCTGATATCTTCTGATCTAGTGAGGCTAGAGCCCCATGCGAAATCTCATTTTAATCGTCAGTCTTTTACTGACAAGCCGATATAACGTTTGCTCCCTACTTCTCAAAGTTGTTGAGTTTATTGACTGATATTTCCAGTGTGTGTTTCTGTGGGATTCGACATTTGATTTTTAATATCACATCACTTTGACCTTCAATACTGTGCACAAAACTCCAGCGATTTCAATATAAAGTTGATATTTTAGTAGTGCAAAGGTTAATCTGTAACCAGTGAAACTTTGGTGTTTGTGAAGTTTAGGACTGAAGAAACATGTGCGCCGTTTTCACAATAGCCTCCACCTCCCATTGCTAAAAGTAGAGCCCAGTCATGCTGCTCTATCATATCTACATATACTGTTGATGTGCTGAAACATCATCGCTTGCTTGAAGAGGCTGCACATGAACTTGATATGCAGTTGAATTCACAAGCAGAAGATGATTGCAAAGGTATGTCTGCATCAGTAAAAACATATGGAAACAACTGGCCAAAGGCAGAGGAACTCGAGGAAAAAATTCAGTTCCTGCAATTTTGTGTGACTCTGACTAATGATGAAGAAGAGAGAAGCCGTTTTCAGGAAAAGCTCTCAGATATAGAAGAGGAGTTATACAACCTTGACTTCGAACCCCTGAGTCCTAGGTCAGGACCCATCTGCTCACAACTAGACAGCATTCTAGACAAACACAACATTACACCTCAATCATATCATAGCCGTTCATTTATCAGAAACCAAATCACTGCCAAAGTTTATCAAAACATCACCTCATTCATTATCAACAGAACGCAGGAAAACACGCACAAACAGAGCATACTAGCCATGGCACTTCACTGCCAAAGTTTATCAAAACATCACTTCATTCATTATCAACAAAACGCAGGAAAACACGCACAAACAGAGCATACTAGCCATGGCACTTGTTTTGCAAGACAAATTTAATAAGATAAATGAAGCATACGCCCAAGTTCACATTTTAATATCACACGGGAAACCTGTGTCACAAGATAGCATTCCACACATTCAGATTTGCATTGCTAAGTATATGGAATTGTTCAGGCATTTTTTCCCCAACAAAGTCATACCTAAACAACATATTCTAGAAAAACATTGCCTTCCCTGGATACAGAAATTTGGGTTTGGTATGGCACTACATGGTGAGCAAGGGGCGAGCTCATTCACGCTTCTGTGGCCAAGCTAGAAAGACGGGCAGCAGCCATCAAGAACAAACAACATCAACTTCAATTCATCATCCAATCACAATATCTACAAACCTGCCCAGAACTCCAGTCATGTACTCCGCCAATCACACGAAGGAAGACAAAATTGTGATTTTATTCGTCTATTCATAATCATTTGTGATACATATTTATTGACAGACTGAATGCAAGCTTGATGTGACATTGAGACTAAGGGAAATGATAAGTCAGACTCAAATTATTCAGGACAGAGCAACTTTACAAGGATGCGGTCAAGTGAGCTTTGAAATTTAACCTATTTCTAATGTTGTATGGTGATTTCATCTCATTTGTTGGAGGCAATCATAGTTAATTAACTTTTTGAAATTAATGAACGATATACTAATTTATGAAAATATTGTGTACATTTATGCCTTTATATCTCTATTACGGTAGTCAACAGATATCTATGATTCACTGTGTGCATTGTTAATATATCCAATAATTAGTCTATGCTTACGAAAGTTTGGCAACTGGAATAGTTTAGTCAGTACACTGCATTCATTACCGATAAAAAACACCTAGTCAACAGCGCTACTCGGGCTCTGGGAAACCCCCCCCCCCTTAAATATAGCTGGCTGACCCAGTTAACAGGGTCAGAGCCAGGTCAGCGCAGGTGGCCTCGGGAATGTTGATCGGCAACTAGAATAGCGCCTGTTAACAGCCGTGATTCTGGCCTCTAGGGTGCTAGAATAGAGATTATTTCAGTGGAACCTCTTTTCATATTCAACTTACTTCATTTGGTTGTGACACATATTTCTTCCTATATATCACTGAAGAAATTGTAGTTGAATATGATCAAAATATGAAATGAATAATTTTTTGTATGGTTTATTTGTCAGAGAAAAGATGTTTAATGAGATGTGAAATATATTCTGGTCTTGAGCATGAGTATATATTTAAATGAATAGGAAACAATATTTCTTATGAAGAAAAGATAAACTGCAGCATCGTTGGCATGGCTCTGAATTTCCACAGACCTAACTCATAGAGCAGATTTTCATAGGGTCTTTGCTAGTTCTTAATAGCAGCAGGTCTTTTAACACAGAATTAACAAACTCTCCAGTATTGCCACACTCTTTTTGTTGCTAGATTAAATCCCTCTTCTCCCTCACCCCCTCCCCTCCCTCCAAAAAATTTTAAAGAACGAAAAGTGACATGCCTGACATGGCTTATTACTTTATTGTAAATTGAAAAAAAATTATAGATATTCAGTTATTCTGGTGTTGAAATTCAAGTGTGACATGTATTAACTCTTTAAGGCCCGTCGGACAGTCCGATGGTTTTCGCCACAATACCCAATGGTGGGAGCATCCATTGATTTGCAATAGATTTGTTGTTTCCGACCCCGAATTTCGCATTTTTTCAACATCATTTCCAATCCAAGTTTTTCATATTGTACAGCAGCGATAATCGCAGGAGTTCAGTATTGGATTGCTAGACATTTCAGCTATGTTTGTGTTGTGTTCTGGATTTGTTTATATTTTTCAGTGAGGGCGTGAACCCATGATGGTTGGGAAACCAAAACAATGTTTAGTAACACATTCTGAAAGTCCAACTGTTTCAAGAAACTGGAGAGGAGAAAAGAAGTAGTAAAAGACTCTCAGATAGATCTAGATTTAGTAACAAAAGCAGTTTGACTAATGACAGTGATCCACATAGCGAACTTATCAAACTATATCTAGATTATAAATAGATTGTGCAAGTCACATGGGATGAGTTGATAAATTTATATTTTTGTTGCTGCTTTTCATTGTTTTAGAGTTGGTTTCCTCACTTGCCCATCCAATTTCCTTCAGTGTGATGTATAACACTGAGATGGTTTGAATGATAGTATCATCAGAATAAAGATTTTAGAATGCCACACATAAATCACTTTCATCCAGACAAAAAAAAACCTGGCATATACTAACAGAGGAGAAAAATTAAGGGGTGAATGTGAGACAGAACCCAACTGGTAATTCATCCTTCCTCAAGGTAAAGATGATGCAAAGGAATATAGAAACAACTTTGATGATGCAATCTTTGTGTGTGTGTGTATGTGTGTGTCTTTTTTGTTATTATTATTACTATGTATCTTGTGTCACAGATATAAAACTATCCACAATTTTAATTTAGTGACAGAACAATCATTATTTTTTTAAATCATATATATGATACTTGTTTATGCATGTTTTGAACTCTGAAATAAGCATGCACTAGTTTCTTAGTTTTATTGTAAGTAGATATGGTGAGATAAGATAAACTTTATTGTCCATAACAGGACATTCCTTTTACAGTTGATGAGACATGATATCGAGTACATATATCATACAATCACCTCCAAAGTCATGCAGACTAAATGTCATGAATTGGGTCAGAACATAATTTATATTCATTTATTGATTGAATTATTCATTTTCTTTTATATAGAATAAAGGAAAGAGAAGAAATGTCCCCCAGGAACAGAACTATTGTTTACTCAACTGAGGCTGAGAATGAAACTTTGACCCACTTCTCCACATTTGCTCTCAGTGCTAAGGATGGCACCATGCTGTGGAAACACACGGCTGGAGACTTTGAAAGATCTGCTCAGACCAGACAGGTGAGTAGTGCAGCTCTGTATTATAACATCAGGATAATCGTATTGTTCACTATAGACTTTAACTTAACTCTTAAAGGCCAAAACAATGCTCACAACATTTTCTGATATTAGGCCTATGGCCGAAACAACATTGCTGGCATTGATTTATATTTGAACATGTGAATATTTAATATACAAACGAAAACTACTTCAAATTTGAATCAATGTTGGCTGCTTTGTTTTGGCCATGACCCTAATAGCGGAACTACCATGACATCGTTTTGGCTTTTAAGCATATTTGTTCCTGACCACATTGTTTTTTTCTTGTAGGAAAAAAATCCATTCAGACTGGGGAAAAAATTTTGGCCATGACGAGTTCTATAGATATTGTGAGAAAATTAAATACGTCATATTTGGTCTCAACGATTTAGCCTGAGCTCATCCTGTGTAACTCTTGTTACACATCCTTGTGTAATCTTCCTATTTGATTGCAAGTAACGCATTATTGAGCAAAATTTATTTATCTTGTGAAAAATAATATTTCTTTCATGTAATTTTAGGTTTGAATCCTTCAAATCCTCAGGCAAATAAATTAGGTGAAATCCACTGGAAGTTAAGCTTGCACCACACAAAGGCACATAAAGGAGAATCTCCATGGACAGACTATGGCAGACAGTTAGATTCATATTTGGTAAGTGCCAAATGTGTTTCAATTCTTCTGTGACCAACAAAGAAAACAAGAACAGGAACCAAGTAAAAAATTCACTCTGCTGCAAACATGATACCCTAAATGACTCTTCAGCCGGATTCACTGTCTATCAAAGTTTGCCAAGCAGCTATTTAAAAGCATAAAAATCACAAGAAACGAAGTTGACTGTCAAAAAAGCTGACTGAATATTGTCTCAAAGAATGTTTTTACAGATTGGGAATGTGAAGCATATTGGAACAACCTTGCTAGCGTGATCATGGCCTAACATGATCTCCCGTTTAACACCCTCTTCACAAAGCCCGGTTTCAATCCTTCTTTGACTCTACTAATTTATTTTCAGTAACACGCTTGGGCTTCCGTCTTCAACTCGCATAGCATGTTCAGTTCATTTGGAAGCTGTCAGTAACCCGACAGTCATCCATGCTAACCACATGCATGCTAAACATTGAAAAGCTGGTTTTCACACCAAATGTCAAGCCAGCAGCCTCTGCATTGTTGCTGGAAGTACTAAGTCAAGTATTGGCCCACCCTAGATAATCCACTATTGCACTCTGAAACAGAAGAAACATGGCATATTTCACCCTCATTAGGCCGTGGGAAGTCTATTTCAGAGGCCCAGATGAACATTTTCCTTGATATTCGGTGTGGTCAGCGCCTCAGATGGTCAGCCAGTGTCCACCCCTGGCACTGGGGCTCCCGATATTGGTGAAGGAGATCATAATCAAGTCTTCTATGTGCAATTTGCCCGTAGCCAGTGAAATAGTGATGATCTATCACTGAATGAAGAGCCCCAAATGAGCAAGAGCCTGGATGGAAAGGGGCAGGTCAATCTTTGCTTGACCACCCTCCCCACAGCTTAGAATGGACATATCAACCTTTTAATGCCATTTTTATATTCAGCAGAGACCGAAGTTTTAAAAGAAAAAAGAAACCCAAAATCAAATGTTTTGAGCAAAAACCCAATTTCAGACACCCCCCCCCCCCCCCTTAGTACATGTATATGTACATTGACCACTTTAATAAGTAAATGTATAATAAACGTATGTTGTTTTATTTCAAACGCATTCCTAACCCTTGTTAAATGTTTCTGAAAATCAGCATGGGTTTGTACAAAAAAAACAAAAATGGTTGATCTTGATAATGTGATCACCCTGATAACAAGACCTTTCGAGTTTGGTCCCAAGGGTGAGTGTGTTGTCCGGGTCCCACTGTATACCGCTATGTCGACCATGAATTTTTCAGTTTTACGGCTAATTTGAGATTGCTGTAATAGGAAAGAAATGGCATATATAGTATGCCAGAGAATGACAGACGTGGAATCAGTTATTATTAAGCTTCCATAATGGAATGAAAAATATCCTGCAAAAACCGGTGTTTGTCAGCACAACATTATTATTACTATTGTCCTAATGATCAGGGCCAAACATTTACGTTTTGTAATATCTTGAATATAAGGAGAAATTAGCGATACTCCAACTAATACTGGTAGAACCATTTTTACTTGTTCTCACACAACTAAAAAAGTTGTCTTTTTATTCCTGTCATCAAGGTCTGTGTTAATTCAAAAAATTGAAAGTTTACAAAAATGTCATCAGTAATTTACTTCCATGACTACTACAAGAAGAAAATTATTTACGGTAAAATGTCACTGATAGAAAGCTTTGCAAAAATATGTTATAATTGAAAGAGATTTGTCAAATTTTATTTATTATACTTTTTTTCCATATGTTTTTTTCTTTAAAAAAATGTAGGATTGATAAATAGAAGCAACAGTTTATTCCCACTGCTTTCTTTGTCTTTTTGCAATCTTCCTCAGCCTCACTTATGGGCAGATAATTCTAATACTGAAATAGCCATTGCCAGGGTCAACAAACAGTTTGATAAAACCACAAAAGAGGCCCAGGAATCACATGAATCAACTAGTACACAGCCTTCCTCAGCTCTCTTGCCAGAACATTTTATTGGCTTTTCCTATGGTGGCCAGAGACCCCACAGTGACCATGAGCATGTGAAAAATCCCAACAGGTAACAGAGTTACAGTCTCTCTTGACTTGTGAATATGCGTGGCTACCAATACTTATAATATGAAAAACTTTGTTTGAAAAATCACAAATAGTACAGAAACCATGTTTAAACATAACTACATGTGTATGAACATGTGAATACAGTAACTCACCATTTCTTACTAGGTGCATAGCTATCAGCTTCTTATCTATTCTGTTTTTTTCTGTACTCAGACTTCCTCCACAAATATGTATTTAAGTGAATAATTTTTGCTAATAAATGCCAATATCTGATCTTGGTCACAACTTTTGTTCGATTGTGCTGTTGCCTATCCATGTGCATTTGGTTTAGTTTGTATGCATATGAAGTGATTGGCCTCAGATGGCATCGTATTTTGTCAAATATCATATATTTAATCTAGAAATTCTGACCTTGTTTGTTCATCTACAGTCTGGTCATCAGATCCCCTGAAGGGTTGCAAGTCTTGTCCATTGTTACTGGTCAGCCAAAGACTACCCTTAGATTTCCTGCTGATCGGTCACTCTATATGGACATGGACAATGATGGACACACAGAGAAATTGATCTGGGATTTAGGACAAGTAAGACAGTCAACTTCCATACAAACTCATCAAGAAAGTATGAGGGTTTTTCATTGAATGCATTTGCAGTTCTTTTCTTGGTAAACAAACATATAACAGAAAAATATATTGACCATTAAAACAAACAGATTTTGAACTACAATGAAAAAAATGGGTTAATTTTCTCAGCAACAATAATTTAATAGAATTGAACTATGAATTGAAACAACTTTCAGCAACATGTCTATGAAACTTCAATAAGGTCAGAATTTTTCTTAATTTGTCGTACACAGTTTGTTAAATCTGCAAACAAAATAATGTCACGATGTTACTGCTAAAAAACTTCTGTTTCAGATTTACTGTATGAAATAAGTGGTTTCCATGCTCTAAGAAAAGATGGATGAATTTAAATTTTAGGGTGTCAGTCATAAGAATGATTGCAATGAGGGATTAAGCAGACTTCAAAATTTGATGCGTTCCGTCAGGTCATTTTGATTTTAAACATACCAAATTTTTAGACTACTTTTTGTTTTGTTTTATGTATTATGCTAGTACCAGTTGACATTCAATGTCTTATTTATCCCCGTCACTACTATACATATTTCCTCCTCCTATGCTAAGAAAATTTCTCAAAATGGCTAGAATCACCAGTGGACTATAACGCAATTTCATTTCTGTCGAGATTAAAACCCTTTCACTGCTCTTTTGAAGTACAACATATGTCACAGTATGACTGGGGTAAGATGTGCTGTTGACGTACCTGTATGTCAATAGGGCATCTGACCCCAGTCATATTGTGACATCCCAGTATGTCAAGAGAACAGTGAAGGGGTTAAGTGATTGCAGTAAGCAGCGTGATTGGATTTTGCTATCTCCAGCATTACAGTCCCTGCTTTCTGGATATATGGCGCATCACTCCAGTGCAGGAGAGGATTGAACAAATAGCCCTCTGTTCCAGC
This sequence comes from Peronia peronii, assembly GCA_039654565.1. Classification (NCBI taxonomy): domain Eukaryota; kingdom Metazoa; phylum Mollusca; class Gastropoda; order Systellommatophora; family Onchidiidae; genus Peronia; species Peronia peronii. The sequence goes on from JBCEWB010000020.1 coordinate 3,230,925, forward strand.
AAGCGACTCTTCTGGACCCGCTCTTGGAGCATGGAGGAGGACGTCTACAAGAAAATTCCACCAACACTAATCAAGAGGTGGGAATTTAGCCAATTGGCTTTGGTTAAGGGGAGGAGCGCCACATGAATATCAAAAAAATCGATGTCATAAGGCCTTTTCCACTAATTGCAGTTTCACTAAGCTTAACCAGTTATCTTGCAGGAAAAACCACTAAAATGCCAAAAAGCATAGTGTAAAATTGATTTCTGAGCTATTTTTCACAAGCTGTGTCAACAAAAAGCCTCAAATTTGCACAGAAAGGCCCAGAATTACCCCTGACAACACCCGGATAACATCCGAGAGAGCGCGCCATGAATTTGGTATCAATGGAACCAGTGACTATTACTCTTTTGCGAGAGTGGAAAAGACAGGCCTATATTTTATTCTAGTTTTGTTCACACGGGAATTCTATACAGTATGAGAACGACGAATACAGAGCTTCGTTACTATATTTGGAGGTAACACAGGGTCACGTACGTTTTCTTGATCTTTGCTATAAATACTAAGTTTTGGTTGGCTGAATTTTTAGTACTACCCTAGTTGCAACCTACTTCCGGCGTAAACATTTTGTTTCGGAAATCGTTCAGTTTGTGAAGTGATGCTTGCTGTATCAGTTTCGGCAGTTTATACAACACAGTCTCACCTTTGTTCTACCGTTTGATTGTTTCATTGCACATTTCAAACATGGTTAGGAATAATAAGAGCGTAATCAGCTGTTAGCGGCTCACACCAGTACACCTACATCGGACAGCACTGGCTCTAGCATTAGTAGATCAAGTAGGCCCATTGTTACAAGCTCTACATCTAGATCTACTAGTCGATCTCGGGCCCCTTGACACCAGGCTCTAGAGCTGGATCTAGTACCGCATGTGCATCTTCCATTGCATCTACCTCTACTGTTTCTGATTCTGTGACACTGTCATCTAAGCTCACCATCACTAGTCACCAGGCTGAAAAATCTAGATCTAGATCTAGGTCTAAGAAAAAGATCATCGAATAAAACTGTTCAGAAACGTCTCAAGCTTAGGAGAGCAGCCAGAGTCCGCCGGGAGTTAGAATTGAACGAAACGGAGGGAATTACAGATGTTCCGGGACAATTTTAGAGAAGTGAGTTGTGTTGTGACTTACCCTGAACTTTAATCGCTTATTTCTCATTTTAACATTTTTGCGCAGAAAAATTGTAATTTCTCTTTAACTAACTGTCATATCAACTTCAAATTTGGCATGCATGTTGTTTAAATACTTTACTATGAAGTTACAATGAGTTTTTGCTCTTTTTTGTTATGGTTTTTGTAAAATTAATTTTTGAAAAAATAAACATCCTTGATTTTTGGGTATTTTTTGAACCCTCCTCCCCATCTCATTTTTCTTCTTTCACAATGAATTTAGCTGAATTGTGTTGTAACTTTATTAAACATCCTTTCTTGTAGTACCATGCAAAATTTGAATGATTTCTGTCAGATAGTTTTTGCAAAATTAAGCATTATGTAATATAACCAAAAATCAAGATGGCCACCGTTACCATAGCAACCATGACAAGCACACACCAAACAAATGCATTTTTTAAAATTAGGACTACCATATATGTACATCATGCAAGTTTGAAGGGTTTAGGTTGAAAAATAAGGAAAATAGATTTTTCTGGAGCTCCTCCCCTTAAAGGAATTGGGAGAAGAGCAGTGTGGAAACTTTTTTTTTTTTAGATGAAAACAAAGGGGGTGAGGGGAGGGGAGTGAACATGCTGTTACAGTAGACCTCGGACTCAGTGAACGAATTCGGACATTTTTAAAAGTTCGTTGTATGCAAGGTTCGTTGGAGCCAAGGTCATAAGCCCCTAAGGGAAGTAGCCAAACAAAGTCAAATTACTACATGATTACCTCCCTTGTTTTTACCAAACTTCTGCGAGGACCTGTGTAGCAAAATCGTAGTGCAAGTTGCATGTGAATTTATTTTTTTTTTTTTTAAATAATTAATGTAGCCCATGCATGTTAGTTACAGACCTGCCTACCTTCCCACCTTACGTGGGATCATCCCGCATTTCGACAGAGTATCCCCGCCATCGGGGCCGGGAATAAAAAAATCCCGCATTCGGACGAATTCGGATAGTTCATATACTAGTTTTTCAGCACTTCATGCTTTGGCATCATTCTGAATGCGGCTGGAGTACAGTTTTCACTCACAGTCCAGCAAGAAAACTGCGAACTCCCGTTTGTTTGCTATGGGCAGTGGTCCTGCCTGCCGCCGTTGCCAAGGCCTGTGTCTGACAGGAGGCTAACAGTACATGATGTAGCCCAGTCTGGACATGTAGTGTTATGTGTTACACCCCGTCCGTCCCGCCCTCATGCTAAGTGGTCGTTCACGTGCACCCGTCATTCATGATCTGATCATCGCTTGGCCCTCGATCGCTTGTGTAGTTCCCTTTTGAACCTAAATCTTTAATTAACCGTGGTGTCCCATCCCACCCCTCGTTTTATGTTTTCCACTTTGTCCTCCTGTTGCTGACCACGATGTAAACGTCACTCAAAAGTCTAGTCAGATGCTGACGACCTGTTTAGCTTAGAACATAATTATGTCTTTACGCGTAGGCCATTGGGCTGCCCAAAACGTGCATCATCATGTAAGCCTACTGGTCTTGTTTGTTGACTTCATATAAGTGGGATGAAAAAAAAGATTGAGTCTCGGCGATTCCGACATAATTTTGTTGTGAAATTTGACTGGCCTGTCATTCTATTCAAATGTCCCAGCCAGCACTCGTGACAGAGGTTGTCTCACTCACGGGCTATTTTCTGTCTTTGAAATGGCTATTATGCCTACTTCTTTTGTGATAGCTATCACTATCACTGCCAGAATATAACCCCTTCACTGATATGCATCATTTGTAGTCCAGTCAGTTTTCCTCTCTCCATCCACTGCTATCCCCCACCCGCCAACTATGTGAACCCACTGGCACCATCCTCTACTTTCCCATGGACAATCAAAACCGTCAAGAATCTGTTGTTCAGTATTACTAATTGTTACATGCAGAAGCAGATAGGTGTGAAACGTCAATCAGTGGTCGGAGCACTGGATCAGTTCACAGGGAAACCGAGGATGTTGGGTGGCAGGCTGACTGTGAACCTGCCATGTGCTCCCCTTCCCACCCTATAGTGAAGTGGTAGCGGGCCTTCTCCTTCAGAAATGTAAGAGGATGGCACAAAATGAATTTTCTAAACTTTTGCGAATAGTGCAAAATCCACTTGATCTATACTTGAATTAAAGTAAAACTGTTCACTTTGTTATGAATCTGCAAAGAATGTAAGAAATGCAGATCAAATTTATTGTGTAATATTTATATGGAATGAAACCTTAAGTTCACATGCAGATGTTCTATTGGGTTTGTTATGTAATATGTAGTAATTCTAGGTAGGAACTATAGGTCGGTAAATTTCCCTCCTTTTCCCTGAATTTGCCTCCTTTTTGAGTCAGATATCCCTCCTCTGCTGTTGTGAGGGTAGGCGGGTCTGTAAGAGTAGTTGAATATTTTTATATATTTTTTTTTTCCAAGGCAGGGGTCTGTCGCACGCAGAGCGCTGTTTAAAACCCGGGCTGCTGGTTCACGTTTGGCTTTGCTACTTTGTTAAACTGGGGATGTCAATCATTACAAGAATTTCAATGCTATGCATGCACAATAATTTTATACATAGCTAAATATTTTCAAACTTTTTTTTTTCAGAGTGATCAGGTTCCAGTTGGAAACATTCCCCGGTCCATGGTGGTATATTGTAGAGGAGAAACAACTCGCAAAGCCCAGCCGGGTGACCATGTCAGTGTGACTGGAGTATCCTGTTCTTTTTGTTAACCATTTGACTTGTAGATTAGCAAATTTGACTTTCCTAGTCTGATCATGATATGGTGAGGGAGCATATAGATTTTTAGTTTGAACGCAATGCAGTTCAAATAAAGGGATGTCATATATCTGGTATGTGCATGGCTGTTTCAGAATGTACAAGGTCAAAAGCCCCCCCCCCCCCCCGTCGAATCAAATCAGATGCGCTGGATGATTTTTAATTGTTGTTATTCATTGTTATTTTCCTTAAATCAGAACAGATATTTTTGCCCCTAGTACGACAAGGATATCAACAAATGTCTCAAGGTTTACTGTCTGAAACCTTTCTGGAGGCCCATGTAAGTAATCCTAGTATTTATATATTTCACAAATCTGATTGTGCTGATGATACTTGTGTGATTGTAAGAGGCACAAAGCACATATAGACTTTGTTTCCCATCTAAAGCTGACTTTTGCCAGCTTTGAAAATTTATTTGCTCAAATCAAATTTGATTCAGTTTTCGAAAGCAGTAGATACCTTGTAAGCAGGGTTCATATGGTCCTTGAAAGTCTTTTAACCTGTGATCTGAGGAAAAGTGCCATTTTCAAAACTAAACAATGTCAAAAAAAACTAAAAATGCCGAAACAATTGCGACTCGGGAATTATGACAGATTTTTTTTTAAAGTGTTCAGATATTCTGTTCAGCTCATTAGCAAGCATTTATTAATGTATTCACAGGTAGTAGGAAAGTAATTGCTCTAAATACTTTATAAAAAAAAAAGGCACTACTAACATGGATAATCTCCCGATCCTCGCTCCATAATTATAATACAAAGATGACAGATAGATACAAGATAAATGGACAGGGTGAAAAATTGATGTCACCTCATGTATCAATGGTCATGATGAATAAAATTGATGTAACTGAACACCTTTTACTGTATCTCAACCTACTAAACCACCACACACCTGTAAAAGTTACACATATTAACTTTTACGTCTCTTGCGGCTTTGTAAAGTCTGTTCAGCCAGCAACATGAGCTTGCAAAAAATGGTGTACTACATAATGATTGAAAACAAAAAAGAGGTATTTGTTGTCAAACATAGGCTCAGAAAATTGTATTTACCATTCACATAACACTGATGGTTCAAATTATGTTCTGCTGGTTCATCTCTATTTCTTTGTTTCTCGTCTGGACTCTTGTGGATCACAGTCCTCCATGTTTGTTGCTCTTTGCAACAGTTTTGCTATTTCTAATTTGTTTTCCATTCTCTGCTTCCTACAATGATAATAGGCAAGTGCCAAGAAGTAATGAGAAAGAAATGTGACACTTGCAGTAAAAGAAATAATACATAAGACATGTTTCTACGATTGATAGATAATTTATATTTATAATAGATCTTATATGTCTTCCATTTTTACACAGATGGAAATGCCTTTTGATCACAACAAAAGTCAATCTTGAATGCTGAGCAAATTTGATATTTTTAAAATACACAGGATACCTTTCTGCTTTTTGCTTATTAGCTTGTCTTTCTTTCACCAGAGCATGTGTGTCAGGCTCTTTCTTCCCACTTTCTTTTCTCTTCCATTTCCTCTCCTTTTGCCATATCTTATGCCTCTGCTAAGTAGATCTAACTGGCATAAGCCTCAGTATTTTCCCCATTCATCTTTTTCCTGTTGGAGTAAGTTTTACTTGATATCTTAGGAAAGGAAAAAAAGAAATAAGAAAGGAGGGGGCACAGTAATTCACTACTTGTATCTAGATCTAGTATCTAGGCATAGAAATGGTGTATTGATTACACATATGTTCTCCTTACTAACAAGGTCAGCCGTAAAAACTTACATTTTTTTTTTGTCAGTTACAAATTTCTGGATAATTAATATAATCCTGCTATTTTTTTTTCTTAAATAATCACTTCACATCAGAATACGCATTCATTTCATCTGTCCAATTACCAGACATACTGATATTGAGTTTCAGAATGGCATAGTGCTTGTCACCACATTTTACATTCGCAACTTTTATGCATTGCGCATCGAAAATCGCCTCGAGTAGTAACTCTAGACCTAATTTCATGGTCTTCGTCAGCTAATCCTAATCTAATTATATATTTCTTCACTCACATCAATCAGAAATGAATGCACTCTGCTTAAAATCCATCTAAAATTTGAATTGTTACCGGCATTGGGGCCTAGATCTAGAACTTCGAAGCGAATGTAACATGGTGAACGTTAAGGACAATGTGGATATCAACTAATTTTTCTCACCTTTTATCTCAGAATGATCCAAAACTCTGTTGAAAATATGCACATAATACAAACAAAAATCGGCGGAACAGGTAAAGTTCCTTCCACTGTGGTAATCCAAGAAGGAATATCAAAGAAATGCCTGTGGCGATTGTAGTTATCACCCAACAAGGCAGGCGGAAGTGAGTTTTTTTACAAACCGGAAAGAGCGCCTGGCTTTCGACTTCGCGCAACAATACGGTACCGAAAAAAATTACTGATTTCAATTTCATCGGGGAGGGACATGTAAACAAAAATTTTCATTGATTCTTAGCTTTTTTATGAAATAGTACTTCTTTTCTGTAAAAAAACAAAGTTTTATGGTGAATAAGTGCTACCATTCTGAAAAGGGAAATGGGTGTTGTCGCGCTTCGGTTACTTTCGCACACAAAAAGATACATTTTTCACACAAAAACACTATATTTGCCTGTTTCCTTGCTTGCACAGTGAATATAATAGCAGATCTATAAGAAAAGCTGAAAAACATAAATTCAAATTATACAGAAAAATTTTATAAGTGATGAGAACGTAAAAAAAATGCATTTCTCACCCTCTGAGTGTTTTCTGCCATATTTGCTCTCTTGATGGCCATTCTGACCACAAAGAATATGTTAGCAATTTATATATACCAGATACCCAGAAAGTGTTACATTTTTCTATCACTTAAAAGCATGTTACTATTTGGAATGTAAATTAGAATTCTGATACTCATATCATTCAAATATCATAATTTTGTAACCATTTCTTCTATGTTATTTATTTTCAGAGAATTGTGCAAGTTAATAAAACAGTAGAGGATTTGATTGGTACTCATGATTTAACGCCAGAAGAGTTGAAGCTTGTGGCAGGTGAGATGTGAATGTTTCTGTGGTGCGCTATCCAGAATTAGATAAGAGGGATTGATAGTGCATCAAGTTTTAGCTGTAAAGTGAGAAATGGACAAAGAACATGTTAGTAAGATAATGTCAAATTTCATGTGTTCAATGTTAAATGGGACAGAAGCTGTCATTGTTTCTGAAGATTGACTGTTTAGATTTTCGATATGTTCACTATCTTAGTTGAAAAGATAATGTTCATACTGGAGGTAGCAGCTTCCCTCGAGGTTTAGTAAAGGTCAGTGGATTTTCTGTAGTAGAGAAGTTCTCTCAAATTGTATTTCATGAACATTGAAATCATATGTTTGATGGTTGATGTCTGTCTTCTTCTCACCAGAGGATGATTTTTATGACAAATTGTCCAGCAGCATAGCACCAGAGATTTATGGTCATGCAGACGTAAAGAAAGCACTACTGCTGTTGTTAGTTGGTGGAGTGGACAAATCTCCAAAGGGAATGAAAATCCGAGGTCAAGTATCATTACAGTTGTTTTCTGTTTACATTTCCGGACCTGTCTCCTTTCTCTTGTTATTCCGGATCCTCCTGCCTTTCAACCCAGTTTCTTTTTTCTTTTTTTTTGACAGCTTTCCCTTCTACTACTTATGTACATCTTTTGATATATGTATATGTTCCAGCTCATAAATGTTTTTATTGTGTTGGGCATAGCACGGCTGTGATTGTGCTGATACACCGTTGAACCCAAATCAAAATTTTCTTGCCATGAGCTTAATTTCATATTTTGGAACATTAAATTTTGCAGCTTTATGCTTCAGAAGTCTCACTTTGTTTTTGGCAACTGCAAAAATTCCTTTTCTTTCTTTGGGAGGGGGGGGGGGCTGTGTTACACTGGGACTGTCTCCAGTAAAATCAACAATCTGTGGCACCAGGAACACAAAGAAAATTGTAGATACTGAAGGGAAATGTGCAATTTGCTTGGACAATCACACTTTTGCTTTTTTTTTTTTTTTGCTTGTTCGTGGTTGTTGTACTTGGCAGACAGATTTCTTGAAAACATAACATGAATATATAAATAGTTCAGGCCCGTCAGAGTTCTGTGGATCTGGGAAAATCCGGGGTTCGCAGCGATCCATGGTTCTGGTGTTGCGCTTGCCATTGTTGAAGCTGGCAGCGGTTGTTGAAATTCCAGTTGTCTAGTAAATTTAGAATAATTCTCTCTGCTAGCAAATATCCAATATGGAACGGTGACCAGAGGCCATGCATGGTGCAGGCATATATTGCCAGATTAGATTTTTGTTGGCCCAGGCAGAAATGACTATGAAATCATAGTGCCACATGATATTACTAGATCTGCTCCTTTGGCATCAGGGAAATGTAAGACAAAAAAAATCCCATTCCAGTCCACATAGGGGAATACGTTTTGAATCTCATCTTGTAGCTTACCTAGCTGATGGAAAGGAGTGTATGATTGGTGGATATTAGAAATATCATTAGTAATTAAAGTTTCAGAGTTAAAAAAAAAAAAAAAAAACGCTTCTTCTGATTTTCCTGTTGGACAAGTTCTGGTCACTTTGGATATTCTTTCTAGATTAGACGTCTAGATATCTAGACAATCTCGTGCCACCTGTGTCATCATTTGAACGGTTTGGTGCTGCTACATCAACGAGTAGTCACTACTCTGCCAGACTATGCTTGAGATCTGGGTCTAATCTAGTGTTGTGTTAAGTGCACTGTCAGTCAGTATTATTCATCGACATTGGTGTTGATTAGGGGAAAATAATTGTTTTTCGTGTGACTAGACCTGCAGTTTGCTTTGGTATGTGATTAGGTCTTTGTGGGATGAAATGAGAGACATATGTACTATTTCGTATGCCGGCCAAGTAAGTTCAGGGGTTGGTTCAATTTTGCACTGACAGCCCTAACAGTTTGTTGCTCATCCATGTGCAGAGGTAGGCGAGACAACTTTAATTCTTTTACTGGCAAGATTATAGGCCCACCCCAATGTCTCACACTACAATTTGCAGCAGCAGATTTCCATCACAGTGCATTGTGTGTTAAAAAAAAAAAGTGTGCAAAGTTGTGTAAATGCATGACAAGCCCAATTGATACACGAAACAGGCAATTTACAAATGAACCGAATGTTAACTTTCTATTTTTGTGTGCTCCTCTACACTACGCATGTTCAACCGTGTATATCTAGGTCACTCTCACCTCACCCACTCTTTTCTTCTCAGAAGAGAAGTGCCCCCACAGTGTGTGGCCTGTCACTGGCAACTGACGGTCGCATACATATTAATCGACTGCGCCGACTTCAGAGACGCTCGAGAAGCCACTTCTCAAGTCGCTCTCTGAAGGACCTGTTTTAATAAAACAAAGCCGCAGGCCATCCTGAGCTTTTTACTCCAGGTTGGTCTGTATGACAAATTTTAAAATCACTTTATAACAGATGCTGTGATAGCACACGGTGATCCCCACGAGACGCCGTAAAATTTGCTTACATCAGTCTTTTAGCTTTATTATACATTATTTGATAACCCAAATTTTTATGTATCCATATATACATTGTGATATCCTTTTATAACTCATAAATGTGTTGTCCGTTCAGGGCTATATTTTATCTATACATACTTTGATCAGAATTTTACTGTGTAAATGTTGCCACCATGTTAGGCACAATGTAGCCGTTATTGTGCTGATGTGCCGTTATACCACAACACAACACTACACACGTACATGTAGCTCGTTGCAAATATTGTGCATATTTTTTTGTATCCATTACTGAATAATTTACAGAGAACATGTTGACCATCATAATGAATGTTATGGTCTCAAATTGTAAATTTATATAAGCACTTGTTGAAAATTTGGAGTATGATTGATTTTTTTTTTGTGTTGATTTTTTACAAAGAAAAGGTGTTTCAGTGTTGAAATTTTTTCATCAGTCCGTCTATACAGCTAGACTGCAGTTGTGGGTCTGATGTGAGCTTACTGAATTTTGGATATTCTAAATGCATTGTAAATCATATTCTCGTTGAAGTGGGGATTGTTGGACAAGGACATGCTCTCATTTTACGAAATTGACTTAGTGTTTTAGTACATTTAATTCTATCTTTTGGTGTTCCTTGTGTCCTTGCAGGTAATGTCAATATTTGCTTGATGGGTGATCCTGGAGTTGCCAAATCACAGCTGTTGTCCTACATTGACAGACTGGCCCATCGCAGTAAGTTTTGACTTTTGAGAACTGTTTCAGTTATGTTAATTATAAAGAAAGCCGTGGATTGCTGTTTTTGGTGAGAATTGTTTTTCTGTAAGATAAATTGTTTCATTATTTTCAAACGTACGTTGAATACTTTCATTTGTAAGGCAGGGCTCTTTTGTCATTGTATTTTTCTTAAGCCTTGAAAATTTTTGCATTTTGTGCTGTTTCTTTCATAGAGCAGGGGGAGGTTTACAGTCTCATCCACTCAGTATTCTGCATTATTGGATGTCAGTATGTTGGCAATTGAGAAAGTTGTAAAGTTCTATAATTTTTTTATTCGAAAAAATTGAACTGGTATGTATACTTTTTGAGATTTTAAGACTTAAAACAAAAAAACTTAAAAGTCTTAAAATCTCAAAAAGTAAACTTTCCATTAGGCTCAAATTTGGCACACACATTCTCTAATTATTAGTCTGGGTAATAGGCTATTTGGTATGGTTGTACTCAGTACTAAAAAATTTTGACAATTTTTTTTTGTTATTGGTTATCATTGTCAGTTTTTGAAAATTTATATAAATAAAGATAAGTGTAAAAGGATAAAACTAACCAGCCTGTTGCCTCAATAGGACCCAAAACTAAGTTTTGACACCATAAATAACCCTGTAGATAAAGTAGTTTTTGAAATTTTAAGACTCTGTGATTAGTGTTTATTTTTCAAGATGATGGCCATTTCCATGGAAACATGTTTTTTCAAAATTTGAAAGTGAAAAACATCTTTCTCAGTCATACACAACAACATGTCAAAGTTTGTCTTCTTAGTCTGGTGAAATAAGAAATTGGAAATTTTCAGTAGCTTAAAAAAAAAAAACTCTCAAAAGTACATTTGTGTGTTGAATTTGAGGAAAACCGAGACAACAAATGTTTCAGGAACAGTCGGGTGCCAGAATCTCAATATGCCTAAATTTAAACCTGGTCTTGGTGTTTTCATCATTACTCGAAATGAATGCCAGCACCATGTGCCGGTTTTCGCTGAATGCCTTACAAATGACCATAAGACATTTTATTTGCATAAATTACACAATAAAAGTATTAGGTCATAATAAAATTGCAACATCTTTACTAAAATAGGACAGAAATTGTAACCAACTCATGATTAAAAGAGCTACTAAAATGATCTTCAGTGTCCTTGTCTGTTTAACAAGAGGGTACACATTTGATCACACAGAGTTTCTGGACTGATAAATGCTGATTTTATTTTATTTTGCACTTGGGCGTCACTGACAAAATCTGCAATTGCTGTTTGCATTGAAAAAAAAAAAACTGGAAGATTTTACTTCAGCCTTTTGAATTTCCATTGAAAACCTCTTCATAGGTCAGTACACCACTGGTCGAGGTTCCTCAGGTGTAGGCCTGACAGCCTCGGTTATGAAGGATCCCATCACGGGAGAAATGACACTGGAAGGAGGAGCTTTGGTCCTAGCTGATGAAGGTGTTTGTTGTATTGATGAGTTTGATAAAATGATGGATTCTGACAGAACAGCAATTCATGAAGTTATGGAGCAACAGACCATATCTATAGCTAAGGTAAAATGTTAACCCTAGTCCTGTGCTTCACATATATGTATACCACATACCAATGCCACTGCAAAAAAAATGTCCTCATCAAAGGGTTAATTTCTTGATGTTAAGTTGTAGGCATTGAGTTAAATATCAGGGTTTTTGAATTTTGAAAATCCATCAAGAAATAAAAAAGTTATGTTATTTTTTGTTTGTGATTTAGGGGGTGTTTAGGAGAAATCTCTTTTTTCGCTATATGAAAGTATAGAGGGAAATGGCACTTTTTCTGACTTTCAGACATCAATAGAGCAATGTTTATCTGATTGGTATGAAACTTGCCATACTTATACATATTGAGACAGGAATCAAATGAGCACATTGAAATTATGCTAACTTGCATATTAAATGAGATAATTTGCATAGATTATGTAACTGGAACAATAGCCAGTGTAAATTATATGCATTGTTAAAAAATTTGACCAACATGCATTAAAAAAAAGGGTATTGATAAGGATAGTGCTTTAAGTTTAGAATACTTCTGATTATTTAGAGCAAAAAATATGTGCATACTAATTAGCTCATTTGCATAATTTGCTGAACATTTAATAATTTATGCAAATGTGTACTTTTCTTTCAGAATTCTCGCACAAACCATTAAACACAGAAACAGAAGGAAACATAAATAAAAATTACATTCTTTAACAGCTAATTCACTAGTTTATAAGACTACTTTTGAGTAAATCCATTAAGAATCTGGATCTCGATTATTCATGAAAAAACAAAATAAATAGGTCTAGTCTATCCACACCTCATTCTAAACTGCTTCAATCTGTTTCCACCTACTGCTAAAACAAACATAAATGCAGACTAATGTTGTCTTTTAGAACTAGATCTAGAGTGTCAAGTGCTAAGTTCTCTCTTTTACTTGAAAAATCAACGCCTTTATGGCATTCCCCATCCATGAGCTATAGTTAGACAATGTCTTGTTATGACAGCCCTTAACCAATGAGCACCTGCTAATTTAGAAGCCTATGATCTCACAGTTTATCGATTGCCATGAGCATGAAGGGTTTCCTGGCTCGCTGCCAGCTGCGGCCTCTGGCAAGCAAAACAAACCTGAGAATTCTGTGACTGTCTTTCAAACTTAATAATGGACAATTGGAAGGAGCTATAAACACTGTTTTGCAATAAAATAAAGTTCAGCTTATTTTCTCAACAGCGCAACATTATCGCAGGCTGTAGAACATCAGAATTTCAAAACACGGTCCTCCAACTTTGTGCTGACTCGTAGCGCGCTTCAAACTGCATCAACATCCATTCTGAAAGTTCCACAGTGAATGGCATTCTATTCTTTGATTCCCTGAATATTTACTATCTCGGTCAAGGGAGAGTTTCTTTGTTCCGTGAAGCGCTAGAGCAGGCAGACCTGCCATTTATTCTGATTTTATTGGAATATTCCGATTTTCCCCCACAAATTCCTGCGTTTCCGATTTTTCCGATTGCTTACACTGTATTCAGATTTTTTTGTTTCGCCGACATTGGCCAGGCCGTGCCTGTTTTGAACTGTCTCAGTTTCGTTTCACCGGAAGTGCAGAATGATATTTTAATTTTACCTCGCGTCTGCCTTGTGAACTCAGCTTTCAGTTCTCTGTCTTGCAATCACTACCGTCTCAGCGACTCTCATTAGTTACTGCCTCGTCCGTTTAAGAGCTAAATTTATATCTAGTTCCAACTAGATCTACATCGGGAATAGGCAAGCTTTCGGTTCTCGCGGCAAGCCCA
>JBCEWB010000020.1:3248407-3277232 GCA_039654565.1 Peronia peronii
CTGGAAAAAAAAAAAAAACCACCTCCATGCCCCCCCCCCCCCCCCCCCCCCTTCTTAATCAACATTCCATGGAATCAGCCGATCGATTCATGACTATGGACCTTGTACTTCAAACTTGCTTCATTATTCATGTGTGTGTATACCTATGAGTGGCAAAGTGTAGGCTGTATCTTTGCCAATCTGATGTCATCTCACAATCAATGGTTAAGCTTTGCCCCAACTTTACTGTTTTGTTGTCATTTTTTGGATGGCATTTGGAATGAGTGATGAGAAAGAATGAAATCTTTTTTCTACAAATGTATCATTAGTGTTAGATACTTGTATGGGACAAATTATTCGATCAATAAAGTACAACATGAAAGACAAAAGCTCAAAAATCAAATTACATAATAAAAATACAAATTTATTTCAAGAAATTTGGCTCTCTATAATTTACACTGTATGTGATACAAATAAAGATATGTAACATTTGAGCTCAAATGGACGGATAGAATTTCAGTTCAATGGGAGATCGTTTCGATTATCTGCCCCTCCCAAAAGAGGGACTCCTGTAAGGGGAGACCATTTTGACCAGCCCTATTACTTCCCTTTGTCAGACAACACAGGTGTTAAGCAAACAGTGTAAAGAAGAAAAAATCTCTAACTTCTTGTCATTCGAAAAACTGGTCGCCAAAAAATTTGATAAAATTATAATAATAAGAAGAAAACATTCTCTTTACATCATAATTTTTTTTGAATTTTTCATGGTATATGTCTCAAGGAAAGGGCGCGAAAGTGATTTTTTTTCCTCTTTGCACTGTTTGTTCAATCCCTCTTTTGTCTGGTAAAGGGAAGTAATAGGGCTGAGCACAACCATCTCCCATTAACATGATGCCTTTTGAAACTGGAATGAAAATGAAGAAATTTACAACAAAGTATGACATAAACAGAACCTCGGTCAGTGAGATTCTCTGTCAGTCAGACACTCCAGTGAAGGAAGGTGGCCGTTTTCCAACAGGTGAGAAAAGAAGTGACATTTGAAGAAGTCAGAACTCGTATGAAGGCAAGACTAAAAAACTGAGTGGAAAAGAAATAATTCCAGTCTCATACCAGATGGTGCTATACATGAGCTAGACAGGAAGGAACAAATTGTAATTTTCCAGCTAAGGAACAACCAATGCCTTTGGCAAAAGTCTGTACTGAAGTTCATGGCTGAGGTTTCTGGACTGCTTCCTTATGAGATTACTCCAAAGGACATCTACTAGACAAATCTTCCACAATGGTCCTATCTAAGACCCACAGAGGGACAATAACTGACTCTAAGGCGCAGCACTGCACATAAGCTGTATGGAAAAGTAGAGATCTCAGAAGCATACCATCCCTGACATAGGCCAGTGGTCTTGTGATACAGAAATATGGCCAGACATGAGGAACACAGAAGCAGAAAAAGAATGGGACTCACTGTTATTCTAGTCACTACTAACATAATATGATCTACAGTACGCATGAGTTATAGACATGAATCATTAACATTTTATCCCTCATCTCTGTTACCATAGATTTTTTTAAGTACTGTCAATTACTGTTGAATATGAAAGAAAAATTTCAACAGCTATTGATAAAAGCAACCAAGCTTACCATTCCTTCCGTTTTCAGAAATACTTTATGAGAAGTATAATCATACAATAATTTTCACTCAGATCTTTTGCAAATATAAATTCATATTTGACAAAAAAATAAAAGACGGGATCATACACCTTCCTGTGAAAAAAACTGATGCTTCTGTATCCCTTTGCTTTCTTGATACATAAATGTTGAAAGTTACTCAGAGTAAGAGTGGAATAGGCAACTTTGAAATCAATACAGGACATACAGTTACACAGAGATAAAGTATAAGTTCATTTAAACCTTGGAAAAACACAACTGCCAAATTGATGCACTAACTATATTGAATAATATGATGAATAAATAACACTTATTATATAGGTAAGAAATATTTCCATTTACATCACATAATTATGCAAGATATTACATGTACAAGAACCTAAATTCAGGCACTTTCGTCAGTAAGGCTGCATTCATTTCAAATATACCACGACATACACGTACAACTACTTGTTCCTTTCATTAACATTTATCCAACACTCCTGTAATAAGTCTGCCTCAAATGTCAATGCAGTATTCAAGACAAATACACAATGAACTTTGATATCTGTCTCACTGGAATGAAAAATGCTGGAAAAAAAAAAGTTGTTTCTCAAAAGAAAAAATTTGCTAGTAAAAATATGAACGCTATCTACAGTTACTGTTTCAGGGATGTGGCATTGTTAGGTATGTCATATACACAGATGAATATTTTTGAATGATAATAAAAAGTACCTGATCAATTAAAAAAAAGAAAGTTTTATTTAACAAACCATGTCTTTCTCATCATTAAATTTTAACAAAATTCACTATCAGCCATGTGTAAGAGATTCTTCAAAATATTATATACGCTCACTATGGATAAGAATATTACTGAAGAATAATGGACAACTTTTCTATAAGAATATTATATATCCAAATTTATTAAATACATTTTAGGCTCATTTACACATTGAAATAGACACCTTCTCAAACACAGACAATCTTATCAATACATCGAAGATTGGTATGAATCAAACAGTTTCTTAATAATACAGCTAAGCCTAAAATGAATTTAGAAATTTTCACATTAGTTTTTCATCCTCACTTACTTTACATTTATCAACACCTGAGAAACTTTCCAGTGTTTCAAAAAAAAAAATTATAATATAACTGGAGAATATAGAACAAGTAGACAAAATGAGCTTATCAAATACAGAATGAAACCTATAATAGCAGTCAATAGAAACTGAAATAACACTGAGCGGTGAAAAAAAAAAAAAAGAAACATGTGACAAATGATACTCATCACAACACCTGTTAAAATTATACATTTTCCTTTTGATTTAAATTTTGTTCTTGCAAAAACTAAAATGTCGATATGTTTGGCAATAGATATGAATGGATAAATTCTTCTGCACTGAGATCTCTTTCACTCATTTAAAAAAAAAAAAGAAAGCCCTCAGCAATGATAAAGAGTTGTGTTGTATTAAATAACAGAATAACAGCACAGTTCAAACATTATCATCCACAATAGTTGAAAATTGTTTATCTGTCAACATTGGCCTCACATTCTCAAACTTCCAATCATAAATTGGTTCAATAATATAAGCTAAACAACTTTTCCATGAGTCTCATCACTGGAAATCGTATATATCTAATACATTAGCTACTTCGTATGTCCTGATCATGAAAACTTGTCTTTGTTGCCAACGTGAGTCAGGTTTGGACCCTCGACGACTGTGGTGACGACCTGGTGCTGGAAGACAAAGACCTTGACCTTGTTGAAGATGTAGAGGAAGAGAAGCAGGACGGAGACATACTGGATCCATCCCCACTTGATCAGGTACCAGAAACCTGGAGTGTAGCTGAGGTCAAGGTCAAGGATCACTTCATCAAGTCTTCAAAACAAAAAGAATTTCATTATATACCCAGCACATCTGAAAAAGGTGCATGCTGTTCTATGACATCATTAAATCATTTTTAAAAAAAAATAAAATTAAAATTCCGGCAATAAACACTGCTAAAAATAATTATAATACAAAGGATGGTTGTTAACATCTGAAAAGTAAATGCAAACACTGAATTGACATCTCTTATATGTAGAACTCACAAGATGATGCTATTGTTTTCTTTAAGCGCTTATTTCTTTTTAAAACTATCATTTAGAAACTTAAAAAGATATACCAACCATACTTTGGCCTTTCTTTTCAAAGGAATATCAAATGATGTGATGTGGAAATACACGAGTATCCCTAGCATGTAAGGGATAACACAATTTAACAACAATTCAATTTGAGATATATTTCTTACTTCTTATGACCCTTGGATCAACCATAAAAGTTGCAAGGCTCAAGTGTGAACATTGTGGCTTACTATTCAGGCCAAATGTGAAAATAAGAAGTGATAACTCTGTATGAAACATATGCTTTTCAACTCACATTTACATTTCTGTAGACAGTTTCAATAGTCAATGAGCAGATTATTTAGCACAAAACCCACTATTTTGGATCATTTGAGAGTATTGAGAATCACCTATTCATCCGGTTAGCAGACAACCCTCAGGCAGTAATTTTTTTTTTTTTTTTCATTGCTTTTGCCCAACTTTGAATCATGCAAGGGAGATAGTTCATGAATTGAAAGGATACTAGACCACTTCCTCAGGGTAGTTGATGAGGGCAGCGATTTCAAATGGCGAATCTGCTGGACGGCTGGAGGTCCACACTTTGTAAGGATCTTGTAGCACTGTGGTCACTGGCAGAGAGACACAAAGAATTGTACATGTCAACCATTTTGTTCTGAGACCAGGCATGAAGATTTTTTGTTGACATTTAACAATAATAGTTCATATTTGACAAAGCACAGATCTGGAAATCCCCGACGGAGTGTTTGTAAACCCTGCTAAAAAGAGAACACTCATTTATGGGTGATACACTCCACCATGAAATCCGACAACAACAGTAGAACACAAGATTTCGGGAAAAACATGACGCCAAAAGTACGTCAGGCATTTTCCTACATCATTCCATCATTAACACTATTCACTACTACTATTAGGTGGAGGGCATCTTGCTTCAATAGGCTCACAGTGAAGAGTTTGAATCATACCCACTGGAACAGGGTCAAACTTGTGAACAATTTGGAGTGTTTGTACTCCCTACTAAAAATAGACGCATGGATTTCCATTCTTTCGCTTGGTCGGAACAAATCTATTTGTGTTTCTGTTTCAGTAAAAAGGCTTGACATATCTATAAGATGTGTACTGCTATTATTAATGTGTTTTCATTTCTGAGGAATCCTCTACTCCTTTTTCAATAGAGACTTCATATATCTGTAAGAAAAGTATCAATATTTGTATTATTATTTTCATTACAGGAACTATTTCATAGACTCATGTGTTAACTAAAAATACTTGTCAATTCTATCACATGACATCCACATTAAAGAATACAAAATACGTGTTTCATTCATGATTATTTAACACAACATTTACTTGATGTAGAAATGCAAGTCCACAACTGATAAAAGTACAACAGACTAAAATACAACTTTGTACATATTTTGCACCTCCAAATTATGATACTGCATCTCATCCAGTGAACATAAGCATAATGAACCTCAGCAAATGCAAAAGTAAGTCGTCAATATTCTGCTACTTTTTTATTTTTATTTTTTCAACATAGAAAAGCTAGAGTCGTTGATCCTCTCACTGACCAGACCAAGCTTCAGCTGGATGTTGATGATAATACATTTCAAGACCTATTAATTTTGATTTTCCTATCTTTTGTACAAAACTGCAAAAATATGTGGTGTCACAAACAGCAGTAACTCAGCCGTATTTGCATGTCCAAAATGCTGTGAGCTATTGCAGTTCGCATTTTACGAATAATTGTAATAAGGCAATGCAAAACCCAAAATACAAGTATCACAGACTATTCTCACCATTTCGTGCAATGTATTCCCTGAATATTGAGGACAATGCATATGTCTCTGCATAAGGGCTTGTTGGATCTACAAGTGTCCCCTGAAACAAATGATCATTGCCTGAATTTGATGAAAGTAAAAACACAGGCAGGCTTATCTGTCAAAAAAGGAACTGAAATATAATTAAGAGTTTGACAACAGGATGATACATGAAGAAATTAAAGGAACCATTCTGTTTTGCCATCCAATACAATGACAACAACAAAAAAATATAAAAGTGCTCCATGATAAAAGTTTTAAGCCCTATAAGATTCACTGCATAACAATAACATGCTCAATTTTGTAGTCTCGGTGTCTCACAAAGAAAGACGAAAGCACCATTTCTAACGCACCAAAACAGCTCCCATTTTCTTTCATATTACAGTGGAACACACTTAAACCAAAAACAGCTAAACCAAAAACACAGCTGAACCGAAAGAAAAGTTGATCCCCGTTTTTTTTCTTTCTTTTACTCCTTGTTAATGGACTAGCGATTAAGCAAAATCAACATTCATGGGAAAACCGGCTGAACTGAAAACAATGACGTTGATTTTAGTGGAAGCCAGTGACCTATTCTTAATCAAGCACATTTAGTTCTCTCATCGTCAGGCCTGAGGCCACCAGCAGGTGTCGAAGATGGAGAGGGGTAATGGATGGGGGAATTGCGTTAGTGAAGCAAGTGTGTATTGTCTGTGGAATCTAAATTATGCTGTGTGCTGAGGAAATTTGACGTTACAGAGTCTGTTCCCCTCTTCTGACAACTTCCACCATACCAGTTTGGATAAACCAAAATAATATGTGCAGTCCCTGAGATTTTGGTTTAAGCATCTTCCACTGTATATCTGATCATGCAAATACTGTACTGTTATTCCTAGAGCACTATTTATTCCTCTCTTTGACAGTTAAGATAAACACAAACATTTTCATCTCTCAAAAGACAAAAACTACAAAGAAAACTGCAATGCTTCACCTACATTGTATCTTGTGTCAGTTCCCTTATGCCCAAGTAACTGCTTCTGTCTCATCCTCAGATCAGTAAATACTTGCAGACTTGCACCTCCTGTTGCAGCACTGTGTTCAATATATCCCAGGGACTCCATGTGAAACTGAGAAAATCTCTGCAGAGAAAAAAATTTATGTTATCAATTCAGAATATTATATATATATTATGCAATTGGAGAAAGTGACAAGTAACAAGTAAAACAATATCAATTCTTTATTGTTGTATTTTTGATTTCCTGGTCTTTCTTCAACAACTAGACTATTTAACTTGTTATCATCTTCCTTATCAGTCAACCTTCCATGTGATGCTTATTAAGATGACAATGAGTTTTAATATCAGTAAGAGTACTTTTATTTATCCACAAGGAAATACATCTTGACTTCTGCAGAATCAGTTAAACAAAATATATGAAGAATACAGTACAAGCATACATTTGAGACTTGTATAAATTACTTCCATATGCATACATATAACAAATGTACTACTAATCTATAATTTCTTGAGCAGCTGAGAAAACTTTTGAGCCATATAAAGAGTGAGTCCCTTCTAATGAGACTTTTTTTCTTCTTTCTCATGCAATATACATATGAATAGATAAAAAAAAAAAAGACAAAAACAAACAAACAAAACCATAAGGATCTCACCCGTAGTTTATAGTAGAAGAACAATAGAAGTCTAACACCAACAACTTGATCTGTTCCACTCATCGGCATTGAAATGTTTAGACTGAGCTGCTCAAACTTACCATCTCCATTTATGTCGTCTTCCCTCGCCTGTCAATAAATATGGGGTACATATGATTCCCTGATCATATTGTACTTCTAATATACTGTGAAATTTGTAAATATATGAAATAAATGCACGACTACAAAATAAAGGCCATTACTATCTGCACATAAAAATTTTATTGTGAAAAGCTTATGAAATGATATATTATTCACCGAAGAACTGAATAAAAAGCATGAAATAAACAGACAATTGGATAAAGTTACACTATAGCTGGCTTCACCAACTGTTTATTTCTCTACCTTAACTATTGGAATGCGCAGCTGAGACTGAACCAATTGATTGTACTGTTGAAAGGTGCTATAAACAACTGTGTTTCCTCCACCCTGCAAGTCCAGCTGGACTATGAATTCTTTCTTGAAAGCCACTATGGGCTGTTCTCTGTAAGTTGCTTCGCGCAACCAAAATCCTGAAGACAAAAAGAACAAAAATACTTGAATATATTTATGTTTAGCACAAAATACATGCAAAGGCATTACTTCTAGCAAAGACATTCCAGTCTTGGATCATTTTTAAAAATTCCTTACACCATAACAGGACCATGAATAGTGAGGAAAATAATTCTGTAGGAATACTTAAATCATGTTTTGGGCATCTTGACTTGTATCATTCTAGTAATTCATGATTAAAAAATGTCCAGTACTGACAGATAGTAAATCACAAACTGGCTATAAATGACACCCCTTTTCCTGTCTGACTCTCAATGGTGCTTAAAACAAACTTCCCTGCATGGCTCATTTTTGTGTCCAATGATTGACAAATACCATGCCCAGTCACTATATTTTCATTGTTTGGGGAAGAACAATAATATATAAACATATGTTATGAGCCATATGCTCTGTTTTTTTTCAAAACATATGCCTCAACTCAGTATCGTTTCTGAAATAAATTTCTGTTCTATAAATCTACTGCCTTGTAAATATTCAAGTACAAAGATATGATTTATTCATAATATGATATCATTCAGCTATGAATTCCAAGGGTGATGAAAAACTTCATACATTTAGGAGTCACTTGAAGTTTAGCAGTATTATTAACTACTAGATCTAGACCTAGATCTAGAACTGTACACAGTAGCAGTAATAAAGTAATAAAGCATGAATAAACATGTTTTTCTTCACTTCTCCAAATCTGTCCAGGATATTCCTTTTGAGCCAAAATTTACCATAACTTCTGTAGACTACCAGTAACGGAGGGATGAAAGTCAAGACTAGAATCGCTAACATCAGTAGCGTAGCCTTGGAAATTATTGACGCCCTGTAGCGCCGCAGTTCTGGATGTGAAAATATCTCGTACATCGCCATTTTCAAACAATATAGTCCCGGGGTTAAAGACAAGATGAATTCTGCAGAAATTAAACTATAAATAGTTTTAAAATTCGTTTTTCTTTAATCTGTGAACAACAGCAACCAATTATTGCAAGTCAAATTTTTATAGGGAATACAATCTTTAAGAAACTGATAAAAAATCAAATTTGTAAATCCCGGCGTGGAAGTTGGACCATAAACCTTTGTACCATAAAGGTAATATTTAATTGGCCGACTTTGACCTTACGTAAACATAGCTTAAATCATGGCTTCGTGCAGCAGAACCTTTTCGTCTTCTCGTAAAATCTGCAGCGTGATTGTTTCATGTTTATCACCCAAATTAGGTGAGTAGATCAAGACGAATTGGTCATGCACTTTAAGACAGATTTTGAAAACAAAAGTGTCAGATCTAAAGCCATGTTTGAAACACTGGCAGTGAAGGTGCTTTGTTTTTAGTTAACATAGAAGACGTCATATAGACTCTCCTCTGGTGCCTGTAAGCCGGCTAATAAGCTTCACTTCGTCGTACTGTTGTTGGGCTCCAGCTAGATCTAGATCTATATCTAGCTCTGGATTATCAATTTCAAGAAGATTTCAATTTTTCCGTCATTGAAAGAACTTGGTTTCAAGAAACGATATGGGATAATGTCATAAATTTTAATTGAGCAGCATTCATTTTCATGTAGGCTAAGTAGCGGTGAAAACAATGTGATTATTTAGATCTGATCAAGATCTTGAGTCGAGCAATACCCAGATCTAAATCTTTCTTTTGGTCAGTCAAATTTGGAACGATTGCATAGACAAGAAACTAGATCTAGATCTATGTGCTTCTCTTTCTGCAGGCTAATCATGCTATCTAGTTTAATGTTGTTCACAATTTGTTTGGAGCCGAGGTCTGAGAGAATATTTTTTCTTTTGTACTAAACGTGTATGACATTAAATATACAGACATCAAAATAGTGCACTTTGCAAACTGGACAGACTGTATCATATTTATGAAAATCTTTCTAGCTATTAAATTTTTTACGTTAAAAATAAGGTATTTCAAGGTCGGTCACATGATCAAGAGATTTTTGCTTACACATTGATTATTGTACATCTTGTAGGCATGACAGGCAGCTCTTGACCATTTCAGAGATGCACCATATAAACAAACCCATATGTGAGCAATGTTTCCTCGGTCATGTTGTGGATCTAGCTCTTAAAAAAACTTACTCTGTTTTAAGAGTCTTAGTCACATTCTCAGTGTGAAAGAATTTCACTTGTTGGCTGCCATAGTTGATCATATATTTATTTTAAAAACTAAATGTGACAAGAATCCAGGTCTTGCATTTCATTTCTCCTTGAATTTGCTGTTTTGTCATCAATCAACTGATATTAATTTTAAAATCTGTGTTCAGAATAATTGGTTTGCCTCTGTATTATTCATTATGTTGGAATGATTGTACCACTTTTAACATTTTCCTACACCAAATTGGCCCAATCTTATCTAATTTTTTTTTCATACATTAGTGCAGTGTGGGTGTGTTAACCAGATTGCATGCACCAACTTTTAACAATTTTTTTATGCAGTATGTTTGTATGACATTTTTTTTAATACCAAATTGGGGTTTGAACTTAGAAAAGGCAAATATAATCATCAGCAAAAATTATACCACTAATAAGACAGCATTGAAGTATTATTGTAATGCTCCACATTTGTTAGACTTTTAAAGTGTTAATACACATTATAATAAATTAATGATTTCAGTGCCATGTTTAAGATGGAAATTTTTTTAATTATTATTTTTAAAAACATTATCTTCATTTTTTAAAATGCATTCCAAAAGCAAAGATCAATGCTGCTTGAAAAAAAAAAAATCCAAACACGCTGCCATAAGAAACAGACCCAAGCATAAATAAGCAGATCATATGTGATAAAAGCTTGTCAACAACACTGTCACGGTCATGCATTGAGGCGGGGAGAGGGGAGAGGTGGATTCTCTTTTGAAAACTGCACTACTAATGCTATTAAGACTGGTATGAAATTTAGAATGTGAGTAAATTTATGTATTTTCTGAAAAGTAGTTAATGAGAAATGGATTTAACATCTTTCATTTGCATCATCTACAATCACAACTTTTCTGTGAAATATGAGAAAGAAGACAATGTTTATGATTGCTGTATAGTGTGAGATTTTGGGAAAAGGAGAGAAGTTCAGACTCTCTTTGCTGAATTTTTGATTTAGTTAAGAAATATCTTTGTAGGAGTAAAACTATTGTTCAGTTTTTGACAAACATATGACATAACAGTTATAAATACACTATAAGATCTGATTAATCAGTAAAAAGAAATTTCAATACATGTGGGAAACAGCAATCATAACACTATTTCATTCTCATATTTTCCAGATTGCTGAACACTTAGTGGTTATTGAAGATTAACAAGGCACTACTGCAATACACGGAACATTTTTGCACAATCCAGACTTTTCATTGCATCAGGACAGACACGAAGACTTGTAAACATGTGGGCTCCAGAGGATGCTTGCAGTGAACTGCCAATAATAGACAGGATTGAAGACTCAGAGAAACTGCTTGCTCAAATTGTGGAGTGCATTGAACAAAGAGATTCACGGGGTGTCAAAACATACATCCTGGAACATAAACTGAAGAAAGAAGCAATTTTCTGGGACTTGATTTTGAAGTTAGGTGATTGCATCACAGCAGAAGTTTGTGAGCAAGATCCTGCATTCTTTGATGTTTGTAGTCGATGCCTCCATTATATAGTCAAGGTGGGAAACGCAAAAGAAACATTGCTGGCTCTTCTTGAACAGGTTGATACTTTTATAGATGATGTCAAATTCAAGAATTTTCTTCTGTACATTCAAACGGCTCTTCTCAGAATTCCCAAAAAATTATTCCATTCCCTGGATATCACTCTAGAGTCAGTGTCATCACATCTAAGGTCACTGCCGTTGCCAGAAAATACTCAGCTGGAGGGGGATGAGATCAAAGTATTCCATTTAGACAAAACAGTTGTCAGGCTTGCAGACATCCTTGATGCTTATCTGACATTCTTGGAGCCATTTGTTAATGCTGTAGATCTGATTTTTGAAAACAGGACTGAGGCAGCTCAACAGGAGGCTTTGGTGCTGAAGAAACATCTGGTCCGCTTGTTTGATGTTCCCCTTTGTTATCTGATCTTAACATATAATCCTGAATCAGACAAGACGAAGTCTGATAGTCGCATATGTGCAGAGTTGGCCATGACTTTGTTTTCAAAGATTGAAACTGATTTCCACAGGCTGATAAAAAATGCTAAGACACAGGTCAAGGAATCTGAAGTTCGAGACGAGGCAGGGGGTTCTTTATCGAACAAAGGAACTGACCAGGAAGATATTGATAACCAAGAAAATGACAAAAAGTTGGCAGATAAGAACACAGACAGTACAAAGGAAGCGTTAGATGTTGTTGAATCTTGGGACTTCTGTATGGAAATATCACCACTAGCTCAAGCCTGTTTGGCATATTTACTGTATGTCGAAAACTTAGGCATTGAAAAACTTCCTGCTGTCTACAGACATGACTACACACTAGATTTCCACCTGGATCTCATTTCTCTTCTGTTACAAAATACTTCTTATCCCATCAATTATAAAGGTTTGTTGTTGTGTCAGGCTCTGGCGCATCATGTGTCCAACTATTCCATTTGTGTTGATTATTTGGATAATCCAGCATATATGACCATTCTCAATGACCTGATTCACATCATGATCAAATGCCCTGTAAGAGATCACCGCACCCTGGCCACAACCATATTTCCCAATTTCATAAACAAATTTGATGTGAATGGTCGTTACCAAATTTACCTAAGTGTTCTGACCTCCTGTGACCACTCAGGGTTGAAGGGTTACCTCATTACACTTTTTAAAAATGACCTGAATAGACACATCAGCCTTGCCAAATCAAGCAATAATCAGCCAACTCCAAATGCCTCAAATAACTCGACAGGACCAAACAAAAAAGAACTAGATGATGATGCATCAAAATGTTTTACTGGAAAGAAACTGCTCAAACTCCTGAGCCTTGCCTTAGTGTTACCAGAAAAAGAAACAACTGACATGTTGGAGAACTCAGACCAAATCATTTCCTCCCTCAATCTGCTGCGGTTTCTGATTTTAGCCGATCCTGCTACCACCAATATCACAGGCTTTTGGGACTTTTTGCCGTCCATAGAGCAAGATTTTACATCCCCTCTCAGGCTGGGCTTAGACATGAGCAAAGCTCATTATCAGCTGGAGCTAGACAATATTCGACAGGGGAAAGATACAATGGTGAGAGCTGACAAAGGTCCTGATGTGTCAGTTTCCTTGCAGGGTATGAATTTGCCAGCAATGGAAAAGAAAGAGAAAATGGAGTTAATAGAAAAAGCCATTAATACTCACTACATCATGCATAGTCTTTTGTGCAGAGTAACTGAACTAATGGATCAACAAAAAAGCGTTATAAACAAGTAGTCCCAAGTTTGTATCATTTGATCAGGCCAACAAATCATTTTTCATTTCAATCCTTTGTTCCCCTGTAAAATCTACCCTTGTGGAAACTGTCAGGTGATTCCCCCCAGTGTTCTCTCCCCCCCCCCTCCCCCCTTTCTTATTTATGCCTTTCTTATTATGCCTCTTTTTTTTTCTTGCTTGCTTTTGACTTTTGTTTTCAATGTTCGGCTGTAAATGTGTTCCTTTCATGACATGCCATGCCGAGAATAGCATTAAGCTGTCATATTTCATTTACATGTATGTTCTTCACATCACTTTTTCTGGAAATGCCAGGGTTTATTCTTGCACAGAATGGTTCATTCCAAAAGCCATTTGCTGTAATTTTCAGCCCATTTTATCACAGAATTGTGAGTTGGAAACATTTATTGTCAGGAGTGAATCTTGTGAAACAGCTGCATTTCTGTATGTCCATGCTGTCGCAGTTGAAGCTTCATGGAATCTGTGTTTGATAACAGATTGGTTCTGACCAAGTAAATGGCTGGAAATCCCCGTCTGTATTTAGTAGGGAGCACAAACACTTCAACTGTTCACTGCCATTAAAAATAGACCAAAAAAAAAAAAAATGCACGGGACTGTTGACAGTTTTTGTCGGATCTCGTGGTGGAGTGGTGACACAGATAAGTGAGTGTTATATTTTTAGCAGGGGGTTATAAACATTCTGCCAGGGATTTCCAGGTCTGTACTTAGTCAAATATGAACTGTTTGTCCAATATCAGCTTTGTGTGTACTTTATTTTTTTTTTTTCATTTTTCTGCTTTTTTTTTTTTTTTTAGTGTTCTTGTGATGTTTTCTTAAGCTCTCTACTTACTTATCCATACTCACAATGTACATCCTGTTGTTTTTGTCTGTGATGACAGACTTATCTTTTGTTCTGGAAGAGGTACATTGTATTGTTGAAAGATTACTCATTTGTATTCATATGAACACGGTGAAATATGATGTGCATTTGATCAGTAGTGTTTGATAACATAAATTTCTAGTAGTTTTTGCATTTATTTTCAACAGACACTGATGGCAACGAAAAATATAAAGTCGTATGGTAGAATTTGAAAATTAGATCTTCGTACATTGCACATGTAGTGATTTATAAGTTCCCTGAAGGAGGTGCTTGTTGGTAAATGAAGCAAAGTTACTGATCTTTTTCATTTCATTATCTCTGTGGCTGTTAGAGAAAAAAAAATCCAAGAAAATGTAACAGTTACTTACAAGCTTACATATAATTTGTACCTTCCTGAGGATATCACAAAATCCACAACATACCTTTGAATGAGGAGCTGTTCAGATGAAAAAAGAAATAGAAACTGATTTAGTCACGGTTTCAGAAATTATTGAGAATATATGGTTGAAGATACTGTTTCCCAAGTGAATAATTTTGTGGGTTTTATATCATAAACACACAAAATAGATGAAGAACAATGTGTACACTGTATTTCCGTAAATCATTATTCTTGGTGAGGTGATTTGAATCTGTTGTAACTGCCACTGGTGCCAATTTGTGTTGTTGATGATGTCATTAAGAATTTGACCTGCTGGAAAATGTGCAAGATACGACATTCAAGATGTCATAGTGACTCATGATCACTGTTTTTGATACAACATAGTTCTTTTGATAAAAAAAGTTTTCATATTGTGGACAGATACAATATGTAAATCAACTGCTAAATTTTCTGTTTTTCTTCTTTGTTTCAAGCTCATATTTGTGCTTCATATTATGTATGTATGTTATCCGTATGTCATAAACAGTTGCTGTTGTTAAGCCCAGTCCCAATAAAGTGAAATGATCACTTACAATTATCTTATTTTTTGGTAATTGCAGTCACGCTGCAAAACATGTTTTTTGTCTTCTGTCAGAGCTCTCTCTAGTTCTTGTGATGTATAATTTGAAAGCAGGCTATTATTGCTCTTGCAGTTTTTTCCTGCACTTTAGAAACTATCGTTCAAGCGAAGAATTTTGTTCGGATTAAAATTGCAGTTTATCATAGCCTTCATATTAATTTTACAGATTGAGAGGAAAACAGGAAAAAAATAGATCTAGATCTAATTTAATTTGCTTTTTTTATTCAACTTAGTTGGTGTAGAACTTGATATGTTAACTCTAAAATTGTAGTTATGTTGCCAAAATATATTCTAAAAAAAAGTTTTATGCACTATATCAGGACATACCCTGTTTTCAGTAAAGTCCAACATTAAAAAAAAAAACGATTTTAAAGAATAAAAGATTACATTTTTTTCTTTCATAAAATGTATGTGGACTTAGATATAAAAATGTATTACAGTTTAAAAAATGTAAATAAATCACATCATGTCAGATTTTTTATTCATCACATCTAAATGCCCCTCTCTTTGCAGTGTGTCCTGCTTTTTGAAACTCAGTGCTAAGAATATATGAATAAGATACAAAGCAAATAACTGCTGTAGACCATTGATCTACAGCATGCACAGTTTGTGGCCAATAGGGAGGACAAGTTCTTTAAAGTTGTATGATAATATTATGGCTTCATGAGGAAGACTGCGTCACCCTTCAGTCAGTTTGTCTCATAAATCCCTCATTACCCATCACATTATAGATGTCACTGTTACATTTATATCTCTCATTTGAATAAATATACATGTACCTGTACATGAATGTGTGAAGGAACAGGAGAATAGGGAAGAAAAGCAATTCACTAGAGAAGCAGGGCTGTTACACCTACTCTATGAAGATGATGTAAGCAGTGAATTACCAGTGTTTTTGATACTGTGCGTAAATCTGTTTATAATGATCATTCATGTAATATCACCTGCTTCCTATCCCTTGAACGCTGCAGATGTTGTAGGGGCACCTTCAAAAATGAGGTTATTACCATTGTAACCTTCCACTGCTCTTTGAGAATCAGCCAATCTCACTTCTGTCCATTCTCAGTATCTCTTTCTTTGTCTTCCTCTTCTATTTCTATAGCTGCTGAATGTATCCATACGAAATTTGGCTCACAACATTGTTGCATAAAGATCTGTGTTTCTACTTACATAAAGCGAGGGAAAAGCTTACTATGTCTGACATTCTAAAAAGGGGGTAATAATTAATTCAATAATAAACTCATGAGAGTGTTTATTCCGAATTGTATGTTCGATAGAATGACGTGTTCAAAATACCAAACGCATTTTCTTTGAACAACATTCAGTTTAATCATCCAAAATACCAACATCATAGTGCACACGCTTGCCATACACTTTAAATCGCAGGGCAGTATCGGTTTCAAAAATTTCCCACTTAGGCCATGGGTTCTTTTCTAGTATGATTAAAAACTGGACATCTGCTGTTCTTTCTCTTTAGTTATCACTTGTAAAATGAAAAAGATGGGAAGGTGATAAGTTTCCTTCCTTAATGAAAGCAAATTGACAATCATGTCTCTGATAGTCTTTGTTATCAGAGAGGAAATGTGACACTGACACACTGGATAACTCACATCCTGATGTGGGACTTTGGTCATGTCATTAAAAAAACACCAGCAAAGAGCATTCTAATACTAGAGTAACTGTTAGAACAAGTCACAAACACTGAAAATGGTACTCACACTAAATTGTTCTTGCAAATATTTATCATGTCTACAGAATCCAGCAGAAAGTATCAAACATCATCTTTCAGATACAGAACCCAGACTCTCCAAAAACAAAAAAATGAATTTTTCACTAACATCCTCTGCTCTGTATCATGAAATTAAGAGTAAGACTACAGTCAGTAATTCACTACATCGTGGTAGGCTATCACTATTCATAAGACATTGTCTGTCAGAATGGATGATATTATGATATATTGGTGTCATGTGATAAAGTATTACTATGTAGAAAATAAAAAACTATTCCCATCAGTATTCAATAGATCTTGTTTAATTAGCTTCTCCACAGTAGGAAAGCACTGAAGTTACTTTCCATAACTTTACTTCTTCCAGTTTCTCTAAATGTGTCAACTGACTTCAGAGTCTGAGCTACACTCAGGCCTGTCTGCTGTTACTTAGTTTGTCTGATGATTAGAACAGAATGCCAGGAGAGCAATCCAAGGACATTTTTCTGTGACATGTAGCATAGTGGAGCACAATATCTCGCATTTTCACAAAACAGAAGATGTCAGTTAAATACAATGATCAGCAGTCATAGGTGCAAGGTCTGTCTCAAAAATAACTTTCTCTACCTTGTAAAATTTTGAAATAGTTCAGTTAAATGTCTGAAACTTCATGTAAATGAACACCAACGTCTACAGAATTTGCTGTTAAAAACCTTGTACTTGTGGCACTACCTTCAACAGATTCAAAGTTATAGGGGTTTGCTTACTCCACCTTTTATGAGTTAAACCAGCAGAATGAATGTCAGCATTTTGAGAAAATCATTTTTCAGTTATGACATCAGAACAGTAACAAAATTTTCGATCCTCTCGAAAAATAAAAAGCCACCAAAAATTCATCAAGATCTGTTAGCTGCTTTAGGAGATCTCTCTCCAACTATTCAAACTGAGATCATGGTAAGAGAGATTCCTCAGGGGCAAATCGGTGTTGAGGAAGAATCATGACCTGAAGGCCTGTGGAAATGCAAATATCAATATTGTAAAGACAGCCATTGATGAAGACAAAAGGAAAACATGCAAGGAGATATCAGATGATGTTCCTGTTTCTTCTGATTCAGTTCACAGAATTTTGACTGATAAACCTGACAAAAAGATGTTCACTAAATGGGTGCTCCATTCGCTGAATGGAAAGGAACAATAAGTGACGTGCGTCCAAAGTCTCCTTCGTATAACTGGGAAATATTGAATCACCCCAGATATTCTCCTAATTTGGCCCTCTATGACTTTCACCTTTTCCATAAAATGAAAGAACACAGTGGTTTGAGACAGGGGAGGACATTATTGTGGCCACAAAAGCTGCTCTGAGAATGCTGGATAAAGAGACATACGTCACCGCCTTTGAAAGCTGGTTGCGTCTGTGGCAGAAGTGCTTGGACAAGGATGGTGACTATGTTGAATAGCTAATATAATAAAGGTCCACTGTTCCAAATTTGGTGACGTTATCTTCATCTTCAATGGGTATTGAAATGTGCGGTAGGGAAAGTTATTTTTGAGACAGACCTTTTACATCCATGTATACTATCTAAGAGTGATGGGTGAATGGATTTTTCAGTGTCCGGTATAAATTTCTTGTGACATGTCCTCAGGTGTCAACTCCAGCAGGTGTATCTTTGTACGTACATTGGTGAGTACGCCCTACAGGAGATTCAGCGAGCAAAGTCACACAACTTCAGACCAACAGCACAGGTAAGTCTTGCCAACCTGATCCAGAAATAGACTTCAAAACTGAACGTTATCGTTACACCCCGGAGGTTGAAAGGCCTAGAGAGAACGTAACGTGTATTTTGACAGTGTTTTGCAGTGGAATAAATGTATTGATTTCAGCAGTTATTGTCATTAATCGCACTATGGCTCTTTCTCGATTGGCTACAGAAAGATTTGTTTCCCACTGCAAGAAAATTGTTAAAATTACGTTACCAAATTTTATTTTCAGTTTATGAAATTTGCTCAGTTGAACTTGAAATTAGGTCTATCATCATGCCTGATCTTTACTAGACAGTTCTTTTTTCTATTTTTTTAAAAAAAATTCTTTGATGCTAACAAAAAATCCTATGACAATGGATAAGTTTTCAGCAGGTTGCCATGTTTCGGTAGACCAAGCAAGCGTCATAGAAATGTACAGTAATCTGAGTAGTGGGTTGTATTCAAGTATTAAGAGTGGCAGATTCATTTGTAAAGTACATGGAGTGCATTTATCACATGACATGATACTTTGTTTGCAGAAATAAAGTTGTCTGCCATTTACTGATAGCTTAATATAATATTAACAATCTGACTTAACGTGACCTATAACGATAGCAGCAGCAGCAGATGAGCTGCCTTTTTTCAAAGATATTTTGTTTTCTTGTATAAACCCTTCCCGCCCTTGCTACTAAATCAAGATTTGTGTCAATTCAGAGTGCACTTTTTCCAGAAATCTTAGTCATTTTCCTGTATAGTTTTAATTTTGTTGTTATATATTGTTTTTGTTTTTTTTTTCTTCAAAAGATCACTGTCATTTTTTCATGACCGTCTTTTCAAAAAAGGTCTTTGTCATTTTCCAGGACGGGTACAACCTATGAGCAGCAGAATTCACAAGGTGAGGCATCCTCCGAGAACCAGACAGAAGAAAATGAGTACGAGCATCAAGTGAAGACCAGAATCCTCAAGGCAGCACTTCATTACATACATGAGCATGGCTGGGCACGGAAAGCTCTAGAAGCAGGTGAGTGAAAGCAAATTAGCCATGTTTTAGAATGATTAATATAAACAGT
The DNA here is from genome assembly GCA_039654565.1 of Peronia peronii. NCBI lineage: Eukaryota > Metazoa > Mollusca > Gastropoda > Systellommatophora > Onchidiidae > Peronia > Peronia peronii. The sequence continues at coordinate 3,267,957 of JBCEWB010000020.1, forward strand.
TTTGTCGTGCTTCTACTTCAAAGAGGGGTTGTTGTTTTTTTTGTCAGCCATGTTTGTAAATCACATTTTTTCCCATAGAAGATGAAAATCTTATTTTTTGAGACTCTTCATGTTGTCAGAGATTTGAGTGGGTCTTTTACTTCTTTTCTCTTGAACGATTGTTACTGTAAATGTAATATAGAGGCTTCGGTTCTGAGCAATATTTCCTTAATGCATATTTTGAGAAATGGAATGAAGCTATGCTAACCCCCTGCAGTCTAGGCAGCAGTGAGCATCATTACAGTGTCAGTGGTGATGTGGTTGGGCTATCAGACCTGGAAAGAAAAATTCCTTAGTCAAATCTAACGGGGACTGACATTTTGTCAAGAGAAAAACAATTTAGAGACTTTACCTGACTCAACTTAGACTAAAATGGGTACCCAACTACAGAGAGTCATTAGGACGTAATCACCAGAGAGACTTTGGTCTAGTAAGAGATACCGTTTCCAAGATGCTGACAATACAAATGATTGTCTTTTTTTAATCCATTTTAGTAATAATAGATTGCGAAGCACTAGGAGCTTGTGCTAAATGAGAATAAGCACTATGTAAATGCCAGTTCTTATTATTGTTATTATTTCTTTATTGTAATTTATTTGTTTCTAGTTCTGTATATGTGTAAACATGTATGTGCGATGATGATTATTGTTGAACCTCTGTCTGTCAGGTGCCAGAGATGAAGGTCTGCCTCCCGTGGCCCAGGGCATGTTCCCGCGGGGAGGAGCCGAGCTGGTCCATTACTTCTATGCTAAGTGTAACAGCGACCTGGCCGAGATCTTGAGCCAGGAGGTGGAGAAGGCTAAGGCAGAGGGTCTAGAGTGAGTATATGCTCTCTCTACAAATTTTTTTTGTTGGTTTCACTTGCCCATTTGAGCATTTGTAACATATTGAGGCAAAACCAAGTGATATAGAATGTGCCTGTGCAGCAATCTGTGCGCAAGAATGTAGTCTGGATATACTGGTATATAGAATTTTACAGATAATTTTCAAGCAAAAGTGGATTTAATGGACCATAGCATAGAATATCATTTGTCTTAGAAACAATTGAATGTTTTTGTTTTGTTTTGTTTTTTCATGGTGCCGATGTTTTTGTACCCGTGATTTTGTACGAACATAACTTTGTGCCTGGACTCTTAAAGTTTACAATCAGTTACATGATGTTTTTGGAACATCTTGCTGGTATCACGTAATCAGTGACTTTCGTTAGTTTAATTTTGAATGAACTTGAAGCATGGAAAAAAAAAAAACAATCAGTAACTTGACTTTGCAGTTGATGAGTTTCTTTAGTCATGCTTGAGGCTGTCAAACTCTTCAGGCAGCGATGTCTTTCAGTTATAGACAGCCTCCTTAAATGACTAAAAGAAATCATAGAAAAGTGTTAAGATCTTTTTTGTTTTGTTTTGCCGTTGTAGTCCAAGTACTTTGAAATGTTGTGCTGTTGTGCTTTATCTTGAACAAGTTGTTCCATGCAGTACAACTCATTCACTTAGAGAAGCAGGAAAAATTATTGTCAGATTAATTTGAGATCTTTATTTTGAGATTGTTTGTGATGCAAGTATTTTTAGTAAAGAGGTAACAAGTCCTGAAGAAACAGGATCTGTGAAACCAAACAAACAAGAAATTTCTTTGCTATTTGTTGTTATCTTTTAAAAAATTTCTTTGCTATTTGTTGTTATCTTTTAAGTCATATTTTAACATTTTGGAAAATATGTTGTTATATTGACAGAAAACCAAAGACCAAACCTTTTATCAGAGATGCAGTTGAGACCAGACTAAGGATGGTGGTGCCTTACTTGGACAAATGGCCACAGGTTTGCATATGGCAGAGTGTAGGAGTTTTAAAGGAGTATTTTGGTGGAGAGAGAGAATTTGATGTCAGATCTAGAAAATAGATATACATGCCTGATATAAATCAGCCAATTATCTGATCAGCATTAGTTAGACTTCAAAGGAAATCCCTTCCTAGTTGGATCAGTCAGGAAGTTGTTTTTAACCCCTTCATTGCTAAGCATATATCCTCCCCGAGATCTAAGAAAATTTCACAAAAATGGGTAGAATCACCAGTGGACTATAACGCAGCTTCATTTAAGTTTAAAACCCCTTGCATCATAATGAGATTGGGGTCAGATGCGCTGTTGACGTACCGCATACTGCCACCATAAAATCGCGTCTTACAGTGATGTACGCTGTACATCAACAGCACCTCAGACCCGAGTCATTTTCGGATGTACATTGACATCAAGAGAGCAATGAAGGGGTTAATAACTTATGACAATAACATGCCATAAGATTACTTCTGTAGGAAAGCTCAATAAATGAGAACTTTATCAGACACAGATAATGAATATATGATTCAGGATCCTGTCGTATTAGTAGAGCTGTATGATGATACCTCAGCCAAGAAATTAATTGTTTATTTTTCTGAAATGAATGCTGCTCAGACATGAAACCTTTGCATCAGATGTGTTTCAAAATTCTTGATGGTCAGCACAATCTCACTACTGTCAATGTCAATTCTATTTCAGGCCATGGCTATCCTGGCCCTCCCACAGAATGCTCCAGAAGCTTGGACAAACCTTGTCAATTTGACTGATGAAATCTGGTATCATGCCGGAGACAGATCTGTTGATGTAAGTTCTCATACTATCCATTAACATTTAACCCTAAATGTTTCAATTAAAAACCTATTGGAGTGGTGTTCTTTTCTTTGAGATATATCTCCATGTTTAATAACTGTTAATTTAGATCTAAATAGCAATATAAGACACACATTTGTTACTGATTTGTACGTTATATTTGAGAAGTTATTCAAATGTAAAGTAAAATAAGCAAGTCGTAGCGCAAATTAGCTCCTTGACACTTCTGGCGTTGTTCGCTTTCGGGTAGATTCATAACAGCCTCAGAGCTTGCATACAAGAGAAATTCTCTGTTTTTATCTCCATTCAAGGGACAGGAACATCATGGAAATATTCTGAAAGCAACAGGGCATAATGAGTCAATATTTGCTCTTGTTACAAACTTCAGAAGCAAGCTTTTTTCTTGTTTTTTTTGTGAAGAGGAACATGAATGAACTTTGATACAGTGGCATTTAAACTATATCAGCAGCTTTTTTTTTTAGAAGAAGAAAAAATAATCAGGCTCTGGTATACTGATGTTTACACCATATCAGCTTTTTTTATGGTGGTCTTTAGAAATTCTTTCTTGGAAACAATAAGCAGTGAATAGTGAGAAATGGGTTGAGTTCTAAATTTAAACATATCACTTAATTTAGGGGTAGATTTGAGTGGATGTTTAAATTGTGAAAAAGATGAAAATAATGTGTTTCTTTCTTTATTCCTTTTCACCTCTAGAAAGTGAAATTTTAGAGCAAAAGATGAGACAATTCCCCTGATGTGGGATGCTTTAATTCTTTGAAAAAAGATATTAAATAAGGCTCACTGCATTGATGGAGGTACACAGAAAGGCCAAAACAATGTTCACAGTGTTCAGTGCATTTTACAATGCAAGTTTTACACAAATTTTAGTTCTGTAGCCCAGGGAACCACTCCAAAATAGTATGCTCAGATCAATACTTTCAAGTCTTGTTTCAACCTTTTCAGGATTCGCGATCAGTGCTGTAAGTGGTATTTCAATAATGATTTGAGACATAGCAGGATGAAATCAGGCGCTCGTCAAATTTTGAGCATATGGAGTTATTGGTGTCACTGTGAAGTTTGTTCATTTTCCTTTCTGCATGTGAAAAAACTTTGTTCTACCTTAAGAAGTTGAGATACTGGTAATTAAAGACAGTTGGGAGTGACCTATTGCTGCAGCTGAATTTTGTGAGAAAATGGCAGATCATTTTTGTTAATCCGTGTTAGACCAATCCACTAAATTACAATTTTTGGGCTTTTATTCAAACTATTTCAGAAAATTTAACTCTGAAATGCATTTTTAGATTGATATAGAAGAGTTGGATGAAGAAAAAAAAATGCTCTAGAAATTCTTCACTATTGAAAAACATGATGTCTCCGATTACCTCAGTTTGACAAGTGCCCGATTTCATCCTGTCGCATCTCATTTGATTTTATAACCCAAAAGAGCTAGCGTATCCAGCAAAATGGACCAAAAAGAAGTCTGGCTCTTTGGAGTTGAGCAATGTTCAGGCTTGAAAGTTAAATAAATTGTCACATAATAATTTGCCTTGTCTATCCCCAGGTTAACTGGTACACCAAGCGCTTGGCCCTGGCAGGAGTTTACAAAAGTACAGAGATCTACATGCTGCAGGACAAGTCACCTGATCTTCAGGATACCTGGGCATTTTTAGACAGAAGATTGAGTGACTTACAATCATTTGGTGCTGCCAAGAAATCAGTAAGTGTAATCCCATTGTTAGTTTTGTGCATTAAAATTTATGTCATTACACTTCCGTACAAGTATTTTTTTGTCTGTGAGCTTTCAGAGCAGATTAGGAAACATTGTTGCAACAAAAATTCCATAGATAGTCGGTTTAAAATCAAATAAAGACAAGGATTTTTATGATCTTTTTCTCTTGAGGTTCTTTCTTTTCCAATGAATGAATATCAAGTGGTTAAATATGTCAATCCATTACAAGGCCAGCTTGTTAGGATATTTAGAGGTTAATTATCATTATTATCTGTATTGCTGTTGTCTTCAACAGTGTGAAGAGAGTGGAAATGTGCTGAAGGAAGCTCTTACAGGTTTTTATATCATGGTAAGTTTTAAATACTGTCAGCAAAATGATTTCTTGGCTTCTTTTTTTTTTTAATTTATATATTTTAAAGTTTATTTTGCCTGTGTTTATGAGAAGTTAGCAATTTTTGCATTCTAATTTGAGGACACTTCAGCATGCATTTATTTTTTTCAATTTGTTGTTGTTGTTGTTGTTGTTGTTTGTATGTTTTCTACGTGTTTGAGAAGAGCTGAAACAAGTATGTTGTCGACTTGAAGATTTTCCAAGCAAAGGAGCAAAGAATTCCCAGACTTGTGACACTGGTTTCTTTACTTACTTGTACTGTTACTGTTTATTACAGATTTGGAATTTGTAAAATTTTGAACCAGCAGATTTAAATATGACCTCCTGCCAATCAAGGACTGTTGAAATCTTTCATGACAATTTCCACTGGACGGTGCCACATTCAACAGACTGTATCTTCAAAGCTACAAGAAATTTGTAATTGCTCAATAATTTATCTGGCATGGCCTCACTACATTGAGTTCCTTTTTTTTCAGTTTTTTTCTTGTTAAGTAAAGGAAAAATAATAGTGCAGAATCTGTTTCCCACTTTCTCAGTCTGATGTCATTTTCATACTATAATTTGACAGGAAATCAAGATTCGAAAAACAGAATTGTTAACCTTAGCCTGTTAGCGCTTTTTCCACTGTTTTAAAAACTCCCATACAACCGAAAGGTCTTTGTCGAGCACTAAAAACAAATATAGGAACTTATTTGAATAAAGATACTATATATCCTCATTACCTGAGATTTGCCATGAGTGTGACAGGAAAACGTATGTTAAGTTAAACATTTTTTAAACGCATAGCATGTGCATCAGATCAGCGTTGAAGTAAATTTTACCAAAGAATAAAGAGCTTTAGCATGTCCTATAGCATCTGAAGTGGAAACCCAACATTCACTTGCTTTCTGTCATATTTTATTACCCAATGCTTCGATGCCCTATTTCATGATAGATTTTTTCACTTAATTTACACTATGATTTTACCATTCAGTTGTCAAAAAAAAAGTTTTTTGTAACCAATGGCTCTGAAAGTTTGCATGCTCATAATAAGTCATTCATATATATGCTATAATCACTACATTGATTAGAGAGATCTGCAAAATGCTTATTTTTCTTACTTGTATCACATGACCTATAGGATTTTCTCTTATTTGGCAACGGGTCATTTATAAAGGTCATGAGGGATACTTTATTCAATATCAAGAAGAGATCAGGCTATGCTGAGAACCAAAATACACTGGAGTAGATTTTGACAAATGGGGATCTTTATCCACCAACTTTATTTCTCCCCTTTGCTGAACACAAAAGCTGTTTACCATAGTAAGTAAAGAGGAAAATGGTTTGTTGCAATAATATTGTGAGTATCTTTCTGCGATTACCATTTCACATGAACTGAAAAAAAAAAAAAAATTATTTGCAATACCTTTTTCAATAGCCCTTGTGTCTGGCAATAGGAAACAACTGGCTCAGTAAAAAAAAAACTGTCCCCATCCTATTCATACGAGTTTCTTGGTATTGAGAAGATTTGAAATAAGTATTTTGCAGACTTGAAGATTTTCCAAGCAAAGGAGCAAATTGTTAGACTGCGTTACGTTCTATATACATCTTTCAATCTCCTGGTGGAGGTTATCTCAAATTGTTAGATTGATAAGGATTTGAGCGCCAAACAGGCAGCCGCCTTGTATGCTTCTCCGGAAGCTGAGAACGTTTATGAGTATCTTCTTTGGGTCTGTTGGGGTAATAATAGATTGCAAAGCGCTTAGAGCTTGTACACGGGGATAAGCGCTATATGAATACTCTTTATTATTATTATTGTGAATAAGGTCATGTGCTGTGATTGAGTTCATTATATATTTGCCTTTTTCAGGGGCGCAATATGCTGGGTGTTAATTCAAGGAGCAGATAGCTCTGTTGTTTTGACGTTAAGGAGGAATGAAGTATCACAGAAACTGTTTGGCTGTAATGGTTAATGAGGATTTTCTGGACTGCTTGTGATATATCTGTATAGATCTCCAAAATGCTGCATTTTGACGATTTATCTCAAGCTACGAAATCTGTGCAGAAATCCATGACACAAGATGACAAGTGAAATGAAGGAGGAGTTTCCAGGTGCTTTGAAAAGGATTTTGTCTGCGAGAGTGATTTCAGCAGATTTTTTAATAAGCTGTCGACCTGTTTAATAGTTTCAGATTGTTCAGTCACGTTCTTAATGGGCACTCATGAAGAAGTAGCTTTGATACATTTGTAACATCGATGGTTATTATCTGTGTGACTCTTGACATCATGTTTGTGAAATGAGTGTGGAAAATGGATACATGCATAGGCGATATTGTCAGAGATTGTACCCAGTACTTTGATGGATTCAAAACATGAATAAGCTTCAGTTGAGATTAAATGTTGTCAGAATATACATGTAGATGTGTTTCAAATTATTTATAAGTATAAGTAACAGGAGAAAATCAGATAAAATTATTAGTTTGCAAAATCATGCCAAGTATCAATAAATTTGTGCCTTGATACTTTTTATCATTATACTTCTTAAGTTTTTATCAGCATTTATGAATCCAACAATTTCATATTTTTTATTTTTTTTTTTATCACTCTTCAAAAGTTCAGTGCTACACATTGGTATTGATGTGACAGATAAATTTGATAGATGTGTGAAGTTGTGTGTGAATTTGTGAGACTTGGTTTTGTCGGGATATTTGTGTTTCAGTAATAAAAAAAACTTCTGTTTTGTAAGAGGAGAGATACTTTCTTTGTGTATATAGTGATATTACAAATGAACACTTGGAATTCTTGTTTGTTTTCTTTGTGACAAGACACAGAAAAAAATCTTGAAATCCAATCCCATAGACATAGAAACAATCAACAAGTCAACCCATTAATTTTGCACTTTTCATAGCAAATCATATTATTGTACCAATTTATGACATCAGTTAACAGCATATGTATTCAAAATCCACGACTGGATGAGTACAAAACATTCATATTTACATGGCTGTATAAATCAAAACAAAGCTATCAAAACAGAACGCTGGCGCTGACGATGATGTCAAGTGAATACACAGAGTTATTTAAAGTGGAGGTTAATAAAGGTAGAGGTCAATGTATATCAATCTATATAAATGAATAAATGAATTGAGGACTGCATGTTTTGAAGAGGTCAATATGTATAATCGACATAATTGAATAAAGGACTGCGAGTTGAGAGGAAGTGTCACTTCTTTGTCTTTTCAATTTAAGATTTACAAGATAAGACAAGATCAGTCATGTATTAAAAAAGTTTTTAAAAAATTTTTTCCAAATTAGTTACCTTATATTAATTCCAATGGAAATGCAATCTAACAATGAAAACTTTAGTTCTCTTACTTCCACATCTTTAACTTGGTTTCTACAAATTCCTCTTTTAGCACCAAACTGAACACCAATTTTCATTACGATGTCAGCTTTTGCAAACTTACATGAACCACATCTCAAAGTGCTTGAAAAAGACTGCCATGGAGAAAAGTATAATGCAGGCCATTCACTTAATTACAAGCCATTCATTCGAGTGGCATGAGTGAATTTGCCACAAAACTCACATATTTTTTAGCTACTATTGGCTTAAGCAATTTGTCTTGGTCAACAAAGCTGATCATACCAACAAAACATGTCTTTTAATAAACACATCACATGAACTAGGCTTTACAAAACTGATATCTACATCAATCAAAGACTTTTTGCCCACTTCGTTCCAGAATGAAGTGAAAAGTAAAGATTTTTTAAAATTATGTTTCAGTCAAAAAGGATAGACAAAACAGTCTTAGGGATTTCCCCTGTCATGAACGTTTGATTACCCAGCTGTAAGGTTGAGCTTGATTGCATTCAAGCCAAGTTCAATATGAACTATCGCCTTATTCAAGCTACCGATTTCCCAAAATTAATTCCACTTGCGTAAACGACTTGAATATTGCCAATAGTTTATGTCAGCATGTAAGCATATGGCCTGTTGAATTTGTAAGCTCTGTGGAAAATCAGTATCAATCTACCTTTTCACTTAACATTTGAAGTTATAGGTTAACCCTTCATGTAGTATCAAGTATCAAAGTTTGTAAGTAATGACCTTCATACAATTTCTGGAATGGGAAAGCCAAGTAATCAAACTCTGACTATACTTCAACCATGCTGCATTTCCATCCAGATACATGAAGATCTGCTATCCATGTATATCAATCATCAAGGTTTTCTCCATGCTATACAACAAGTATTCTTATAACTTGAACAGCTACTTCTAACCTTGAGATAAATTAATACAAGTATTAAAACCATTATCGTGCATCATTCTATCGGTCCCAAGGGGATCCATGCTGATACAAAAATACACATTAAATAAGAGACAAGTACCCTGTGCATTGAAAAAAAAAAAAAAGAAGTACCAACATTTCAGGCAGCAAGTTGTCTAAGTGACTCAAACTTCTTACAAGACATTTAGTTTACATAACTAGAGGTGTGTCTTC
>JBCEWB010000020.1:3278751-3291149 GCA_039654565.1 Peronia peronii
GTTTCAGATTGTGTCAAATAGAATCAAAGGCTGTTGTGGTCGAGGACTGTGCATGTCTGTCTCCACAGGTATGAACAAGAACAACAAAATAAGTCAACACCACCAAAAGTATTGCAAGTGTTGCAGCCATGGTGAATGTCCCAAAGTAAGACCAGAACATCATCAAAAGGAATCTCTGTAGTGTCAGCACAAGGTCAAGATTTTGCGAAGTACATGCATATTTTGAAACTGAAATCGTGAGTTCAATTATCTGTTGCTGTATCTCCACTTTTGGGCTGTTTGGAGATACATGTACATGTATACATGTCATATGAAAGAGGGATAGTAAATCTACCATGTAATGTAATTGAAGACTCCAGTGGAAAAACCAGATAAGTCACATTTTCTACAAAGGGAGAAAAGCAGAAATTAACGTTTAGAAGTCTATAGTTTTTCACTGTATATCCTTTGAAAAATGCTGTTTTTAGCTGAACTTACCTGTTTTTTCCGAATTATTGTTCTGGTTAACAAATCTTAGCAGTGTGATCTATAAGGCTGGGGGAATAACTCATTTTTCACTAAAACGTGACTTATCTGATTTTTTCCACTGGAGTCTCAGCATTATACACTGATCACTTGCCCAAACAGGTAGATTTTATAAAATCATTTTGTCCTATCTCCTATGTGCAAAAACAGTTGTTAAACATAAAACATCAATTTTCTCAAAATACGAACTATGGGGACAGAGCAACAGAGAACTGAGCTCATATAGGTACAATGTTGTTACATGTACTGTTAGAATGACAGTAGTATGGTACATAATTATAGTACATTGTAAATGTCATCTGATCAATTTCTGTCTTTGAACTTATGCACAAAACAATGTTATACATATACTTTACAAAATGTTTGTTTGCCCTCATCCCAAAAGCTGCAACTTAATGGCAAAAATGACCAATCATGACAGATGACATATACTGAGCTGCAACACAGATAGAATCTCTTCATGAAACTTGACCAGCTCTAGACTTCGTTTCACAAAGGTATGTTCAAAAAAACAAAAGAAAGAACCAATAGATGAAAGGCATCACACACAAGAGAAGCCTCCAGAAAGATACAGGAGAGTCCATCAAGATAAACAGTGAAAAAAATCCTACAAAGAAGGCACAAGAGCGAGATCTTCAACCGAAAAAAACACACGTCATTAAATGTCTCACTAACTCACCAAACAGATCACATGGATTTGCACCTCAGGACAGTAACAATATCTGAAGTCTAAGCTTTCATAAACACGTGTACCTTGTATTAAAACTGTATGCTCTCTAACCTAATTCAAGAGTACTGATGTACTATAAAACATCACCTTATTTCAAAGCTGGGTCTCATGAAACCTTGCATCAAAAATTATTTCTGAAGAATTTCATTCAAATAAACTTTTAGTCCTTTCACCACTAAGATCCTTGTGTATTTATTTCTCTTTTCTGTACTGAAATCTCTCTTTTGTACTGTATTCTGAAAGCTGTAGGGAGTTAAACATGTCCACCTGATGGAATTATGAAGTTTTTTGACAGGAAAAACTGTTGGCAGTTCCAAGAATTTGGAATGATTTCTAAAAGTTCTGAATTTATAGCCAGATTTATGGCACCTGAAGTTTACTTTATCCAGATACTACTTTACACTATTTCAAGAGGGGCCAAGTCAAAACAGTTTATGTGTCACAAAGTAGCTCCAGATTCTTTTACTTTTAGCATTGAATAAGGTGGAGAACAGGTAAGTACTCTGCATTATGTTGTTATGAAACCATGCTTAAGTACTGTAGTTCACTGATCTGACTAGAAATGATTAGGAGTAGGGCTAATACTATTTGACTTGTGCCAGGGCAATTGAGTCGGAAGTTGCACCGGGCGATTTCGAGCTATGGCTGACAGATACCAAATTTTATTGTTTTTTTTTTTTTGTTGTTTTTTTTCAGGTTAAAAAAGATTAAATTTTCATTTTGTGAAAAAAACAAAAAAAAACAAATTGGTATCCGAGTCAGCAAATAGTTAAAAACAGCCTTAGCTCGAAATCACCAAGCCCGACTTCCAACTCATTTGCCTTGGGCGCAAGACATTTATCCTCAATGAATGATACAACATCATGTAATGCATTAAGCTTATTCAAAGCAGAAACAGGGAGCAGATGTTCAGTATGATTATTTGCTCACCACGACATTGGAGCTGATCTAAATGAGGTCTTTCAAGGTCAGTCACATAAATTTTTGCTTACACAATGATTTGTGTACATATTGTGTGCACGACTGACAGGTCTTGACGAATGACGGGCATTCAGACGTCCATGTCATTTAAGCAGACCACATGTGAGCAATATTCCTTGGTCATGTGACAAACTTCAAAATACCTCACTCTAGCAAATTTTAATATTTGCTGTTATAACATTTCCAGCGAGGAGTATTACGTTGCAAACAATTTCTGACAGATCCTTGACACTGCATGCACATTTTGGGTTGTTTTTTTAATTTTGTGTTTTTGGGGGGTTTTTTTGCTATCATTGTCCGGATGGTGGAAAGTACAAAATTTAAATCTTGTACATACTTCTGCTGAAATTACAATTAATTGATCTTTCATGACGGGAAAAAAAATTGTTAAAAAAAGGCATATAGTATCTTGAATTATGCCTTCCAATTTAATTATGCAGATTTGGAGACGTAAATTAATGTTCAGTGATTCAAAACAAAACTCCTTGTAAATTCAATCTGCAATTCATGCTGTTTGGTAATTGAAAAAGAAACTTTTAAAGAGTTTCCACAATGCCAATTCCACTGAATGATTACTCTGATTCAACCAACATCTAAGTCATTAAAATTGAGGAGAAAAAAAAAAAAAACAAAGAAAAAGAATGACGATAAGAATTAATACACTTCATAAGTATCTCATCGGTGTTGCAAACAATCCACTCAAGTCAGACTGAGTACTTTTTTCACCAGTGTGTAAAAACTGACGTCAAATTGCTATAAAAAAAAAGAGGTTTTACATAGGCTCTTTGCAGATTTTTTCCTGCATTTCTATTGGTCAGTTTGACTCAAAATGGTTCACAGTATGCATTATTAGCTCACCTTGGGGGGGGGACTCAAATTTCCAAATTTCAGACTTAAGCAGAATGCTTGCGACACCGACGATATAGTGTATGACTCCCTTCAAAGAACTGCAAAATATTTTGTTTTCTATCATCTCTTACTCATCAAATTATTTGTTTACAACTGACAATTAAAAAAAGTGTTCTGGTATGTACTTACTATTTAGAGACATACATTAAAGTAAGTTAATATTATAGGTGAATGGAAAGCACACACATCCAAAACATTACTACACAATATACATGTATGTAACTATCAACAAAGCAAGATTCTAATTTTCTCTGAAAACTGCTGCAATTTCTACAGCCCCACCCCCTTCCCGCACCCTACTGCACATGACAATAAAAATATTCCTCTGTCAATCTGTGTGTTTAAAGGCTAAATGTTTTCACATTACACAATGAAATTATGACTGAATTTACTGACAGGTTGTCATTTCATGACAGTCTCATTTTCATCCTTTAGCAAACCACAAGTGTGCTAATTTATGATGGGAAAATGCAGCATCGATACTTCTGACAAACTACAATCCCAAACTGAAATCCCGGGATGGAAAAGCTCCTTCCGTACAATGGAAATAGTTAACTTTGATATGGCATGCATATGGATTGAATTTTTTTCTTTTTTTTTCTTTGAGAAGGTGATCATGTTCTGATCATTCCTCTGATCTTTTGTTATGTTCCCCATCATGTCACATTTAAATTTCTAAATGGATAACACACTCTTAGTTGCTTTTTCCGGAAGTCCCAGGTGGTATCTTTGAGGGTGCGTAAGGTGAACACATATGACATACATTGGGTCAAACGGACCCTGCTTGATTCAGTTCGGTACATCAGCAAACTGATGAAAAACTACAAGGTCTAGCTTTGCCCACTCTAGGAATAGTAGGATTACATGTACATTGGGTTGTGCCAAAAAAATCAAATAGATCCATTTTTTGGTGTTTTTTTTTTCCTCAAATGAAATTTTCCTTAAGTTTGTAAAAAAATGGAAAGTGATGATATCCCATCCTTTTTAAATTAAATTGTCTTTAAGTTATAATGTCTAACCTCCCAAGGTAACTTTTTCTAACAGTCAACAACATTGCCCGTACCTAGTACCTATGTCATTGCTACATACAAAGAGAGAAATAGAAAACAACATACATACATGTAGATGTAAAATGTCATAGAGATATAGTAACATGTGCTCTGAACTTTTTGTCAACCTCGAAGACTGAGTCAGTGAGCTGCCTATGCATTGATGCATCATTCATCAGGTTTGTGCAGTTTAAGCATTGCTAATTAAGAAACATGACCAGCGTTTATGTGAACACCAAAGTTCAAAACAACACACAGGATGGCGAGTCATAAATAATATAACATCCGTAACCACACAGGCGACTGCAGCATAAAAATTTAATCTTGACATATATATATTATAGATATATATATATATGAAAAAAAATGACATAAGTTCTCAAATTATGCTAAAATTTGAAAGCCTTTTAAGGTCTCTAAGTGAAAGCTGTTTTGCAAAATATTTGTGATGCGACAATGTGACACACTCACACATTATAAATACACAAACAACAGAAGTTCAAATGAATCGCCGTTTGATCAACTGATCTATTAACTTGTTCTGCACCAATAATAATTGCACTGAAAGTGAAAAAACAAATGAGAATTAACATCAAAGGCATACAAAATGTTATGACAAGTCAACCATCATCGATCATGGGGCATTTTAGTCAAAAAAAATTGAGAATGAAAAAGTAGCACACAGAATGCATCAAGCTTCCTTCATATAATACATTGCACTGACTGGCACACTTGAAGCTCAAAAGACACACAACAGAGAGCGGGTCATTATTCAAACCACTTCAAATATCCTTGTAAAGAAGGAAATTTTGCGTAAATATCCATCAATTCACCTAGAAAAACTCTAATCTAACTTAAAATTAAGTCATGTGTGTTTAGTTCCACTTTCCATGGGAACAAGAGAAAAGTCCACAGGTTAAAAGTTAATCACAGTGCAGGTAGTTTTTCAGTAACTCAACATAGCACATCAGCTTAGAAGCATCTGAATTTCTGTCTAAAGGACTTATAGTACTGTATCGTGACCTTAGTGCTTGTTTACTTTGTCTCCGCTTTTCATGGAAATGAGAAATCATCTCATATTGCTTAACTCTTGTTACCCAAGGTGACGACTCAATCAGGGCATGGTAAGCCAAAATGACGACTCAGTCGTCACTAGTTGACATGCAGTTAGCTGCAAAAGCTCCATGTTACATGGCTAAAAATGGAACCACTTCAAAACTAAAAAGTTCTATGACTGAAAAAGAGAGATGAAACTAGTGGGAGTTGCTTGAAAAAAGCAGGAGACTTGTTTTTTTTTTATATTATATATGCTATATGATATACATGTATACTCCAATTTAACAAATTTATGAAAGGAATTAAATTCAGGGCAAATTCAGAAAATACATTACAGGCAACAAGAGTTAAAAGTCTCCACAACTTTTCTCCATATCCCCCATTCACCTAAAGAATAGTGGCTTCTGACACACACTATAAACATGTTTCATACAAAGAATGACGTGTAAACATTTTTTGTAAACAAACATAAAAGATGAAATTTTTGTGCCCACTCTTCAAACTGTTTAGCCATGTCTAAACAGTGACTTGTTTATTCTCTATGCTAAATATTATACTTGGAACATGATTGGTTACTTTGGATAAAATACAAGTGCCAAAAAGACTTTCCTCTACACTGGATATTGTAGCAACTAGCACGAAAATCATAAACTTGGAGATGAATAAACAAGCAATGAGGTCACGATATATATTGATGGTCTCAGGCACAAACCATCGAACTCCGGAATTTTGAGCATTGCTTTTATGCCTCAAAGTAACTCACAAACACATGATCCATCATGTCTAAGAATATCTAAGCCCTCAGACCAATTGAAATTAGTCAAATTGTCATGTGATCAAACCATCTAAGTCAGAGATCGCTCTCAACCACTAAGTTTTTCCGTCTCCTGTAAAATTTGTGTTTTTGGACTTAGATGGTTTGTGCCCGAGACCATCGATATGGCTTTCCCTGCAGAATACAGTGACATACATCTGCTAGCATGAGATGATGTAAATTCTGTAAACTGAAAGCAAACTTATTTCATTATTTGCACATGTTAATATGTTCATACATGTATGAAATTTCATTGTAAGAATGCCATCAACAGTAAAAATAATAAATTTAAAACAAAAAAACACAGACACAACAATGAGAACAAGTTTTACTCAGTGTGCGCAAAAACAATCCTATTTCCAGACAATCTTTATATTTTGATGCCAACAAAAAAATTGTTTTTAAAAATAACAATAATAATAATAATTTATCAATCTGGCAAAGCAAGTCACACATTCATACCATTAAAAATTTGATGACCACATCTACAAGTGTAACTTCACTTCCATGGGGTACAAATCAGCTGAGATGCTCAAAATGACATATGTTAAAAGCTCCATAAGTATGCAGCATTCAAGATGATAAACTTTGCCTAATCTGCTAGTTGAAATGATGACAGGAACTAAATTCCAAGAAAATGAGCAACTGGTAGAAGAATGTAATGTAAATATTCCCAAAGACAGCTTTAAGGCATTAAAAAATATCCTGCTCAGATCAGTTTGCAATTTAACAGACAAAAACTGCATCATTAAGAAAACTTAGCAAAACAACAAATAAAACACTGAAACATCTACTTGACCTGCAGCCGTTGGACAGCGCATGTGTTGGTGAGGGTCGTAAGTAACAGAGAATGGACGGACATTTTTCAACAGAATTAAGGCAGACAAATGAGATGTAAGATGAGTTTCTCAGATGGCCTTGACGAGCTAAATCATTGTTGATACAAAGGTAGTACACCCTGACATACACACATATATTGCAACAATCCGGTGTTCACTATTTTTTGTTGCTGAGACGGCAGCAAGATTTAAAAACAATTGAGACATACATGTTTGCTTTTCGATATCTACAAAAACTGATAAGAGAAATTACATCTAAGTTTCTTACTAGAAAATCCATACAGTTATAATGGTATGCCTGTATTTTGCTACCTATGACTGTAATATTTAGATCATATGTCTTCAATTTTTTTTTCTCTTTTCATCTATACTATTCACATATTTACATGTGTATGACACAAAAAAATAATAATGATAATAAAATAATGTCCCTGTAGAGTTACTGTACACAAAAAATGACTGTCATAAATTGTTTCTATTGGACTGTCACAACTAATTAGTTCAGTTGCGGCGGGGCAAACAAAATGGTGACTAATATTGCAAAATGAAAAATGAGTAGTAGTGAGTCATGACATGGCAATGAAAATGAAAAGACAAACATCCTTTCCCATCCTCTCCTCTCCTGGAAATTTGATAATAGTAATTATAATAACAATCCTGCTTCAATGTGCAATTAGTTCCTCTGTTCATGTTTTTACTGTTTCTCTTTCAAAAAAAAAAAAAAAAAGGGGTATAAATTCATAAGTAGATATTTATTTTTACTAACAACAAAAAATTCTCCATGAGCACTATGACTCTGAGTAGTTGAATTCACTTTCTTAGAATGCAAACAAACAAAAAAATCATTTGCCAAGAATCACACATTGAAGTTTTACATACTCTGCAAATCTGAATTTTATGCACTGCTCTAACCTTAAAGTCAAAGTGCTACAGGATCTATAATAAATCTGTCCAAAGATTTGTACACTATTTCTCACAAATGAATGATGACATTCCAATATACATAAAGAGACGATACTAGTCCTGTATTACCCTCACGGTGCAAATTGTAATGTCTTGAACATGAGTCAATAATTATTAAAACACTGGCACTCGAGCAGTTTCTGTTACACTTAGAGAGTTAAATGAAGCACAATGTCTTGCCAGGTTCATCCAAATGTGAATAATCTGACTAATCAAACAGCAGAGGGAAGTCAATTCACCACCAAAATTGCAAAATACTGCAAAAAGCAGTCCCATTTTCAAGCTACTTGATTCTACAAATTATGTTATCAACTGTTCTGTTTTTTTTTACATTCCCTACAGACTGCGCAGAACATGCAGGCCTTTCTCAAATTTCTTCCACATGAACAATTTCCTGAGACCAAAAAAAAAAAAGAAAAGGAAGTTGCTGTTTTTCAAGTTGATAGCCAGCCTTCATTATCTTAAGTTCAAGAGCTTGCTACACTGAGCATTCTGAGGAAAATCACTTGCTAATGAAATCTAAAATAAAGCTAATGAATGGTGCATTTTGTGGACCTAAACTCTGTGGAAGTTTTATTCCAAATGGCTTAGAATTATTCACCAAAAAAGTGTTAAAGTATTGGCTACAACTGTATACAAATGCACATTTTTTCAGTAATGATGTGAATAATTCTTAAGATTATAACGAACAAACCCTTGTCAATTTTGGACAATGGACCAAACGAAACTATTGTCCTTCAAGCTTCAGCCACATCATTAGTGCAACATTTTAATTTCAACACAGTTCATGTCGCATCTCTGGGGGAGAGGAGAACATTCAGTGATACAGTTAATATCCTGCACTAGCCTAACACAACAATGAAATTTATTATCTCTGATGTATGAAAAAAAAAAAGTCATTTTAATCGTTTGTTCAGATTAAGCAGAAGATTACTTATACACTCAAGAATAAAGGAAGGTAACAACAAATGACAAAGGACCTGATCTGGGAAAGCCACATTTCAAGGAATGCATTGTTCAAGTATTGCAAGTTCAAGGGTACTTCAGTCTCCCACAATACCTTAATCAAGTGCCTATGCACTACACAGGTCACAGCAATAGCAGCCAAATCTTATCATTTATACTGATTTTTATCTTCATTTAGCTTTAAAGAATTAATTTTGCTCCCATTGCAGAATGCTTCATCTCAAAGGAACTGTTCAACACCATGTAATCAAAGATTCACCAATATATGCCATAAATAATGGTATTATTTGAGGTATTTCATCTACATCTCCTTTTGAATGATGTACAACTAAATCTCTTCAAGTTGCTACAGCTAAAATCACTACACATATGGCTGTTGCTGTTTTTCACCCTGCATAAGGCTATAAAATTTATGTAACCTAATAATCAAATAAAATAAAAGAATTGTTTTAACAGTTACACATATGAGCAGCCAAGCCAGGGTGGAATTTACAACATGAACTCATGAGAATTGAGTCTTAAGCAAATACTGAATGAACAAATTTGCAAACAATTTTAAAGCAATCCTGACTGTTAATATACCCTAACTTGATTCTATTTTACTGTCACATAAACAGTTCATTATTCCATTTAGAGCTGAAGATGTTTTGGGGATCACTCTATTATAAACTGCTTGATGCCTCTTAGGTGCAAAACGTTTTAAACCTAATGCTACTACAAGACTTATTCATATTGTCAAAGAGCTTCCTTCACATAAGAACAGTTTCCCACTTTCTATAGTTCATAATCTTAGGATAAAAAATGAATGTTGCACTACTAAGACAAAACCCTCTGAATGCCCATGACAGTAGAACATAAGTTTAAATTGATCAAGGCTAGACAGCATGAAAAGTTTAGGGCAAACAGGATCTTCTGATCATATCATAATCTAATATTTAAGAGGCAATGTTGTTCTCTCAATAAAATGACAGCACTGTAAAATAAAAGGAAAATAATACAGGTGCACAAAAATACATTTTGGTACACCTTAACATCTAAGCGAAATGAACACAAGATTATGACCTTCGTTAATTAGTTTGCTGCAACAGTGTTAGTACTGATTTTCCTCAATCCATCCTTTCAGTGTTGTTGGCAATGGCAGCTGTTGGATGTGGTCATATCGAGTATATTGTCGAATAACGAAACGACAAAGATACTGTAATGACCGAACTTGTGTGAACCGTGAAACTGGTTTAGTTAAGCGCACAGGATACTGTGGGGCACCAGGGGATCGTGATCGAGAATAATAAAATATTCCAGTCTGAGAGTCATTCATTGAATGTTCAATTAAATCAACTATCGATGGGTAACCCTCTGTGTCTGGCTGTGCATAGAAACTAAACATTCCATTACAATGTTCTATCCGCGTGTGAAGGGTGCGTCCATATGAACGAAAGGACAGACTGAGAAGATAACGCTCATCAGAGCTATCTCGCACAAGAAAAGCACCATCTGGCTGGTTGGTGAGTTTGTCTTCTGCCTCATTTCTGGTTATGGGACCCCAGTACCAGCCAAATTTTGATAAACGAAAGAGTTCCTGCGTCAAACTCCATACTTTAGGACTCCAAATTTTTGTCTGCTCCTTGACAGGATCATACTCCACACAATCAGCCAATTCATACACAGGTTCCGAATGAGAATTTTTATCATCTTCTTTATTTGTGTTTATAGTCACATCTGCTCCATCAGAAACCGTATCCTCAAAAGCACTATCATCACAATGATGAGGAGATGATGGATTAAATCGTGATATGTCTTTTGATAAGCAACCTGGTTTGTCCTTTGATACTTCCAAATCATGGTGGTCTGTATTGGAATGCCATTCATCAAATTTTGGAGTCATGTTGTATGTTTTGAGTGGAGAATTCAAGCTATCACAACTATGAGAAATTGAACTGGACCGTGACCCTGAACCACGGGGCTGCTTATTTCTCTCTTTTAATCTTGTGCTTGTCAAGTTTGGTGTAATATTTGGAGACTGGCAGTCTCCTATATGTCCATTACACTCAGCACCTTCTGCTTTCTTGACTGATAATGATGAGAACTTGCGCCGCAGATTTCTGAAAAGGCCCATTCTTTCTCTCTTTCTATGGTTACTTTCTTCCACGATCAAATTGTTGATGCCAGGACTATTTTGATATACTGGACCCTGGTGATCATATCTGGGGCAACTTCGTGAATTACCTGACTGATCAGGTGCCAGCACACCTTCAGAATGTGTCGAGGCTGTCGGATGATGTCTCTCGTTGTGATGATAATGGCAATGATTGTGATGAGTATGAACAGAATGCCTCACAGTTTCACTTTCACCTTGAGGTTGCAATGAACTTTCGCTGCGCCGATTATGTGAAGCAATTTTTATACCCTTTACATTAATCTTTTTCATCGTCATATCAAACAACAGTCAACATTTAAGAACACCATAAACAGTTTTGTGAGTGCCGTTTGTTGTGGTTCATGATGAACTGGAAACTCAGAAAAAAAGGTAAAGTATGTTCTTCTGTACTGCGCATGCGTCAACTTTCATTCTCTTCCGTAACTTTAGGTGCGAACAAATTGCATACTTTAGCCCCCGATCTCGCATCACTGCCTTCTTCTATTTATTTTCAGTGCATGATTATGAAACAGTATTTAATTAATACATATAATTATCCACATGAGACACATAGATTTGTAATGTTTTAATTGCATTCTTGCCTTGTCTCTTTTTTTTTTTTTAGATATATATTATTGTATTGTATTTATCTCTTTGTAATAGCCTAGGCCTGTAGTAGATAAATTAATGAATTATGTGTGTGTCACCAGCAGTTTGAGCATTGAATTAAAATATATTTAAAAGCTTGGCGTGTCAAGACTGAAAACATGTCAATTTTAATGTCCCAAAGGTTTCTGGAAGTGTTGTTTAGATCTGGATAAAATTGTGAAGGCTTGAGGACAACCTGGCGGAAACGATCCAATATTTTAAGATGCTGCGTTTTTGCCTCTGTACAGTAAGATGGCGGCGTCCAGTGACGACTCGGACGACGAAGACTTCATCATTTTGGGAACTCCAGTGCCTGTTTTAGATGAAGGTTGATCAAGTCTAATCCAACACTGTTTCCCATTTTTCATATAATTTAAACGAAAAGAACTCTCATATTTGCCCAGGTTTAAGTCTGTCACGAATGAATACAATGCCTTCTTCTTCAAAGAGCATAAAAATTTGAGATTTTGAGTTGACTTGTTTAAGATCTGAGTCTAGATCGTACTACTAGAATCTAGATCTAGAACTAGAATCTAGATCTAGATCTAGTTTTTCGCAAGGGCAATATCTAGGTGTAGAATATCTAGATCTAGGGTGGAAACAATGCTTTACAGATTTAGATGTAGTTGCCATTGTATGTTAGGAAGGGTACTTTAATGCAGAGTCGCTATAGGGACACGTGTCCGGTTAGCCTCCTGTGTATATTTGGACACGGAAGCTATTTTTAGATCATGGCTGCCTCCGGTGGCACGAAAACCAGCTCAGACCGATGATCATTGTTTGA
>JBCEWB010000020.1:3300331-3316246 GCA_039654565.1 Peronia peronii
CTAATTTGAACATGCCGAATGCGATGGACAAGGTTAAAATAGCCTATCTTTAATAATAAAAAAAATCACCTTCAGGAGACCCCCCCCCAGCCTGAATTAGATATATGGATAGAATATCCCAAATGTTAACCAAAAAAAAAAAAAAATGCTGTGACAGAAAAACAAGCAGTGCATGTTTGCTGGCAAATTCAACATACTGATGAAAAGATCCTCAGTCATGCGTAGTTTTCAACTCAAGGAGAGTCTCAGATAAGCACATCTTATCTTTATGAGACTCTCTCCGTATTAGCATGGCAAGTCATCATTGGAATCTACTTCTTATCTCCATGGCATTACTAGATTGTTCACCCATAATCTGAGGTAGCATAACCCAGACAGCCACTCTCTTCACCACCCACCACTGATATCAGTCAACACACACATCTTTCATTTATATTTCCCAGAACTTGATTCAAATGATACTTATTCACATCACAACACTTTTTCTTCAGATTCATGATATCTCAATCTCACACATAAAATGATTGAAAATATTAACAAAATTTATTTTATGCTTTAAATTACAAAATCAAATGTTTATTTCATTCATAGATAATTCCATCACTGCAATTGTTAAATATAGGAAAAGTGGCTAGAGTTCTTTTTGTGCCATTGACATTCTCAAGTAAGCAAATAAATCATGTCATTTGAAAATGTGAGATCCACCAATTGAACACTTTATATTACAGAATGTGATGAAAAACATGTAGACATACTTGTCATCTTCTTGTTCAGCTAACAAGGCGGCACCATCTGGGGGTCCACAACGTGATAGAAAACACAGGGCTGGATCTGAGCGGATACAGTTGTATTTCTCATAGCCATACTTGAAGACACCTATAATCAGGGACTTGTCTGCCTCGGCATCCCACCAGGGAACTGGCATTTCTCCTTCCAAAATCGGCTGTGGAATGTTGATCTCCCTGGTGAAAATAAAATGATTCATATTATCAGTGATGGTGAACCTGTTCTGAGCCCATGAAAGTGTTCACACAAATATGACAAACACAAAACAAGGAAACAGAAACTAAACAAAGATAGCACAGATTTTATTGTCTAGTTGGAAGCATGATTTTCCATATTACATTCATGGATGACCATGTCCATAATGAGTTTCACAGAGAGTCGCCACTCTTCAGTTTCATAACAAATACAAATGAAGACCACAGGGGAAAAATTACTGTAGTCACAAAATATGATTTTCATGGTTATCTGCCCTACTACTAGCCCTCCTACTGAAGTTTTGCGCCTTCTGCCTGCCTATATTGAATGACGACTGTAATACTATAAATAAAAAATACAAGAATATATTTCTTAAACAAGAATCATACACTTTCAAATCTTAAAATTCATTTTACATAAAACTAGTATTTTGTGACTACTGTCATTTTTCCCCTGTGGTCTTCGAATATTATTTGTGTATATATCATATGCTATTGCTTCTGTTTGTACTGATGCATACATATTTCATGTATGTGGCTGTAAAATGCCTTAGTTCTGTAAAGCACTTTGAGCCCTTCGAAGGATCTTCATATGAACGATTTTTTTTATGTCAAATGACAATTCCATCTCTTAATTTCATTTCAAATAGCCCTGCATGATAATACCTGTGGCAACATTTATTGCATGTCCTTTAGATCTGGCCCAATTCAGATCATAGTAACAAATTTACAAAGTCATTTCTCAAAGCAGACTAGTATATTTGAAGAAAAATGACAGGACAAGGCAAAACTTACATGTGAGGAATATTCTGGAAAACTTTCTCTGCTTCCTGTCCTATCAACTCTTGTTTAATGTAATACAATAATCTAACCCTGAGCAAGACTCTGGAAAAAAGGAAAGAAAAAAATTTTAAAGTCAACAATGTGAAAACTTTTCACTGTGGAATTTTCTTGAGTCTGCTAAATGACAATAAATCCTTTACACTGCAAAGAACAAGAAATGTGTACAAATTTTGGAATTTTAGTATTGATCCTTATAGAAACAGCTTCACAAATTCCTGGAATGTTCTCACAAACCGTGCTTTTTTTTCTAACATCTGTCATCTGCATATAAAAAGATTAAATGTTTAGTATCAAGCATCTATCTTGCAAGCCAATGGAACACTGAATCATTGACAAAAAGGATTTGAACCTGTTTCTTTTCCCCTGTAATGTATGAATCCTAGATTTTTATGCAGATTTTTTAACCGATTGTGGCCACATATTATGGCCTGGGATAGAGAGGGGGATTAATTTGCTCCTAATCATATTCATCTCTGATCATTGAGCAATTCAATTAACTTCTCAAAAATGGATTTGAAATCAATGACCTACTTGTTTGAATGGCGATGTAAATGTCGCTTATATCCATTGTCCAGTACAATTTCTGGATCAAAATCCAAAGGCCTATCCTGATCCTCCAGGAAATTCAGATTCTCTTTCCGCTTCTTGCCTTTCCGTCCTCTGGGAACTGGTGCTGAAAGTCCTGTTGATTATAAATGCAAGCTTTAGTCATCTTTCAATGGATCTCTGTTCAGAATTTCCACCCGGCGAGAGATCTGGCCATGTCTTGCTGAAATCGCATTGTGAACAAAGGCACAAGACATCTTGAATTTTCAATGGAAAAACATTGAAAGTTGATCAATCCATTCTCTTGCCTGCCTTGTTTGGTGCTGTTGCACTCACATGTTGCACAGTAATGAGTCATGCTATATGAATTCTCTACATGGCAACACAGTCTGATCCACAGTTTGTCACAATTTGACAACTCCAACGTTAAATGAATGGAGTGTTGATCACCACCACAGATTCCGAATATGTCCATTCTGATAAAAACGAAATTAACATACAGCAGATCTAGTTCAGGATTAATGTGCTCATGTCAAGAAGCCTATTTTTATATTATCAATATTGCAACCTCACTTCCACATGTTTTGATCATCTCAGTCACCACATGCAGATACGCTTGCAAAATAGGAGATTATCTGAACTTTGAATCAGAACTTCTGCGATGAGTATCTATAGCCCTGTATATTTTTAATCTGTTTGACATTTTAGAACACCATTTAAAAAAAAAAAAAATATTCTCACCTGAGTGATTTTTCAATTCTCCATCCTTTCCTTTGGAGATAAGATCCCAAATGAAATTCTTGATCTTGTCATCACCTTTATAGAACTTGAGGGAATGTGCCAACTGAAGGGAAGCGGACAAACCATGGCTGGCATTTACACAATATTCACAATCCTGTCATTAGGCTATACAGTGGGTAGTAATTTTTACAACATGAAATCAGTTAAGACTTTCACGTTTTGAGATCAAGCAAAATAAAACATATGAGTTGCATTAACAAAATAAAATGGAACATCCACAAGTTTACTAAAATTGCAAAGAAATTGTCGTGATTAAAACACTAAACCCATCAGTGAGGGTCGTTTTGACAATTCTGTTTAATTGTCGTGCTCACTAAAATTACAAAACTATTGAAATTCACAAGAAAACAAGCTGTGAGAAAGGAGAGAGAAAGATGCAATCTACTTGACCATATAATACTCACAATTGCCCTTGCAATCATCATGACATCATTTTCCTCAAGTCGTCTCTTGAAATGGGCATGTTTCAGCAGATCATTCCAGCGATCCCAGCTGCAAACAAAAGAAGAAAATAGAAATAGAAATGCCTGTAAAATCCAGATTCCTGTTTATCAGTCCTATGAACCATTCACCAGCAAACAGATTTTGGAGTTGCTTTCACAAGCTGTTCCTTTTGAAACAATTGCGGTTAGCCTCCAAATCTTTACAAAGGCTCACAGTGGCCCTGTTTTTGTTCAGTCATAACTTCCAATTTTTAGTATTCCTGGTTGCAGTGTTTAATTTTTATCTGTTCACTTGGCATATGCAGCTGAAATGAAAAATGCATTTTTAACAATGATGTTCCCGAATATTATGGTTTTTCTATTCTCTAAGATATACCAAACTGACTTACCCATATACCAACAGTAACTTCTCCACCTTGAAACATTCTGATCTGTCGTATTTGTCCCCTGGAATTTCATTGGCATAATCAGTATCATCATCAGCATTCTTCTGGCGGCCACGACTTCGCCGTGTTTTCTTGGGTGCTTTGACCCCATTTTCATCTTCTGAGCCTGAGGATGATTCAAGGTCACTGATCTCCATGACAGTTTCATCATTGCCATAGCGATTTGTCTGCCTTCGCTGTCGTGGTTCGGCAATTATCAGTTCACTCTGGAAAAGACAGTACATGACAGTGAAAGTAAATTCTTCTGAACGACTTCAGAAAAAAACTATTAAAAATACAATACTGCAATATCTGCTCATAACACTTATAAGAGCTTCCATAAATTTTGGCAATCCACAAAGCTTTATCAAATTGTGCAAAGCCTTCCCTTTGCACATACAACCGATTTATAAACTTCAAACAGATCCTTATATGGAAAATTTCCATCTGTCCATCCAACTCTTTACTCTGCTATTCCATCAAAAAAAAAAAAAATTGTCCTTGCTTTGGTGTCCTTCGCTGTCATTTTCATTAATTTTTTAAATTATCCATATGTTGTTATCACTGACCTACATAATGAAATGTCACTGAATTCAAATTAATATACAAAGATTACATTAACTATATACATACTGCCTTGCAGTGTTTCTTTATCACTACTTTAATATCTTCTTTTTATCCTAAAACACATGAGTTGCTGTGTTTATGAACTGCTAATTTGGAATTAGCTAACCTATAATTACTTTCTGCATAAACTGTTTCATGCACTTACATCTTTACTGCCTGGCTCTGTATCAATGTCTGCCTTTTTGGCCCACTTCTGCCAGAAGTTGGGGTCATTGATGTCAATATCTGACCTGTTCTCTGTCATTGTGAAACTGGCCTGGAACATTAAATCAACATTCACTATATTATGACTATCATTCAGGGAAATAATGTACACGGGACAACAAAGACAACAACAAGCATTAATAATAAGTAAAAAAAATACAACAATCAAACATGCAAAACCACAAATCAGGGAACAGGAGGTCAAGGTTGGGTTAGAACTATCAGGAAGCTTGCCATGACATTGATTAATATCTCCAGCATATTCTATCATTAAGGAAGTCACCAACTAATGACCTTGAGAGTGAATACTCAGCATCAGCAATCCCTTAGGCTAATCTTGATGAGAAACCACAAATGAACTGGTAGCACCAATCACCTGGCAGTGGTTTTGCCACTTCTGTACTATAAATCTGCGACAAAATCCACAATAGGCTTATAGACTCGAAAACTGCTGAATGGATCCCTATGAAATTTGGCACACAATACTGTTGCATATGGATCTGTGTTTCTATGTACATAAAAACGAAAAAAAGCTGATCTTGGATGTTATTCCAAAAATGTGATAATAATTGAATAATAAACTCGCGAGGGTGCTTGATCTGCATTGTCGGTCCGATAGTATGGCCCGTTCAAAACACATTTTCTTTAGTAACATTCAGTTTAATCAACCAAAATATCAACATCAAGGTACGCATGCTTATCATACACTTTAAGTCACAGGGCTATATTTAAAAAATCTCCCATGAAGGCTGTGGGTTCTCTTTTAGTAACCTAAGAGAACTACATACCTTGGCAAATGTGGATCCCTTGCCCTCAGATTCAATCTGAATGACTTTGGTCCTCCTCTGCAAGATCTGGTCAATGTCCTCCTCACAGAACTTGTCTCCTGTGTTATCATCCTCCATCAGAGCCCCATACGCTCCTTTCTTGAGTAAATCTTCTATCTCTCGCTTGCTCAGCTGGGAGGCCTGCAGTGTGTAAATAAGCAAAATGTATCATCAATCATCAGGAACGTATTTGTTTAAAATATGACAGGCGATAATATTTCTCCGGAGATTTAATCATGTTACAGCTGTGTCTGTATGTTGTAAATAATACATGAAACACTGAGATTCTCTGTAACATATTCATACAGCATTTAATGACAAGCTTCCAATCTGCCCAGCTTAGCAGCTATCTACCCATTTTTTTTTTTCCTCTCATGGATTTGTTTTCCATCTAGAATCAGTCAGGACATTATAAGGTAAGAATTTTTGGTTTTATATCTTTTGATAAATTGACTTTGTAGCAGCAGTGAGATAAAATTTACTGTCAGTTCTTTGCTGATCTCACAGTTTGATGGGTACTTACTAACAGGCAGCCTTGGTCAAATAATGCAATATCCAAGAACCAAAGTCACATAGAAAACACCAACAATACTGGTAAATAACAGCTCAGCTTACTGGATTAACAGGCTTCTCTCCTGCCATCGACTGCAGCACAGCCTTGTCCAGACCCAATTTCAAAGAGGCTCGGTCAAACATTTCACGTTCATAAGAGTTGCGGGTGATGAGGCGATACACTTTCACAGCTTTGCTCTGTCCAATACGATGGCAGCGCGCCTGGGCCTGAGAGTTGACAAAAAAAATCCATATATTCAGATGCTCCTACTATACATGGCTAGGTTGGTACATTTTGTTATAGAAAAGAGAGTGTGGCTTGCAGTGTGGATGATCCCTTGGAATAATATCCTATTAACTATATAACTTACGATAAAGAAAAAATACAACAAAATAGGGAAAATCAAGCCCATATATTTAGCTTCTGAAATAATAAGAAGTAATTTGAAAATAACAAAATGATTTCCACAGCTCTGTACAGTGAAAATAAAATCAACAGACAGCACTTTACAATATCTGCCCGTTGAAATGCAGCTGATATTTTGTGATGACACCCTGTCTATTTGTGATGAACTATGGACCCTGACTATAATTCTCATGACTGATAATTGAACCCATTAAGTAAATCTCATTTTCTTTTGAACTGGCCGAAAAACACTACAAATATTGATCTAACCTGCAAGTCATTCTGTGGATTCCAGTCTGAGTCGTAGATGACCACAGTGTCAGCAGCAGTCAAGTTGATGCCAAGACCACCAGCCCTAGTACATAACAGGAATGCAAAGCGATCTGAATCTGGCTTGGAGAAGCGATCAATAGCTTCCTGGCGCACCGTGCCTCGAATGCGACCATCTAGACGTTCGTAGAGATATCTGCAAAAGACGAATACAGCAGCAATGAAACAGGCAAAATATGAAAACAACATAACATTGCTAACTTCAGCATTGTAGCAATAAAACTGATCAATCCACAGCAATTAAAAAAAAAGATCCATCTAATGATTATTTGAATATAATAAAATCTTCAAAACAAATAGAGCATTACAAGAAAAGGAGACTGAGAACAGGACTAATAAACATACACCTTAACTCCATTTTGTTTCTGTAGCACAATCATCACTGTGTGAGTTCTATAAATCATAGGAAAATCAAATCCATTGAATTCCAGAGTCTGTGTTATGGAATATGATTCCCTCATAAGAAGCCTCTCTCATTCACATCTGTTTGGGAGCTCTGGGGCCATATTCATGAAGTTACCGTAACTCCCTAAGACTAGGTGTAACTGCTACACCAAGGCATAGCTCAGTACACGGTCTACATGAAGTGCATGTAGACTTACACCTAGTCAGAAAGCGCCCTAAGCATAGCGCAACTTTAAGACTGACTTGACCCTCCCGTAACTGACTTACGCCTTCCCCTGAAGTTAAAAAAAATGCCAACTGCTGCTTGCTCGCCACTTGTCTATCGGTCTGCCTACCTCTCTCTCTCTCCCCCCCCCCCCTTTTTTTTCCTTGCCTCCCCCAAAACCCTATTCTCTGTTTAGCTAACGTGAAAATACATATAAATGAAATAGTAATTTGCATAATTGTAATTTACCCACCCGTAGTCAGTCTTTGGAGATCTAGATCTACATCTACATTGTTGGCATGCGCTGATTATTTTGTGCACAATAATTTACTTTATGATCAGGCTTGAGAGGTCTCAACAAAGATTAATTTAAAAAAAAAAAAAATGTTTTTAAAAAGTGGTCTATTATAATTGAAAATAGTATTGCTACATCTGTAACATTAACTCTAAACATTTTAAAAAAAAAATTTTCTACTTTATTTTGTTATTTTTTCCTTTTTTTTTTTTTTAACCATCGACATGGGCATGAACGCAAACCAACCGCTAGAAATGTAACAACAACAACCGCAAGTTTACTTTCTACCTACCACTGACCAATGTGTGGGCATCTTGTGTTACCTAGTTGCACGAACATAACAGGCCCATGGAAGCAGCTGATCGGGAAGCGCGGTCATGCATGCCCAGTTGCTCATGATTAGCTATTGTTATGCAGCTTTGCGTAACAAATCACAGTTTTAGACACTACGCTCAACTTAGGTACGGGCAGGTGTAGGCTGGTTTCATGAATACCGAACTAAATGTTATGTTACACCAAGTCGTCCCTATGGGTACCTTAGCCTACACCAACGCGTAATTCCCTTGAAGTTACGACAACTTCATGAATATAGCCCCTGGACCCTTAGTCAGGAAATCCAAGTAGTACAGATTTTCCTCTCCACCTGATAGAATGGACTCTTTTTGGGCCATACCTTAATGTCCATTTATCACTAGAGCTCTTAAGTTTTGACACAAAGTGTGTCTTTCTGTATGCTATCTTCCCTGTTTAAAGGTCGATCTGAACAACTGTCATTTAGAATAGTTTTCTTATCCACCTGTGAAATATTACACTAATATTTTAAATTTTATTACAACTCTAGAAAATTAGCCCTCACTTTCTCTGGATCATGTAGTCCTCAATGATGTCCAGTACTCGGATCATCTGTGAAAAAATGAGCACCTTGTGGCCCGAGGACTTGAGGCGAGGTAGCAGTTTGTCCATCAGCACCATCTTACCACTGGACTGGACCATGGCTGACAACATGGCTTCTGGATCATTGGCATTTTTTTCACGAGCTTCTTCCAGGATTTTATCTTCAGCTCCTGCAACAATTAAAAGAAAACTGAATTTGTCCCGACTTCCACAATCACAAGGTTCTGTGTGGGATCATTTGATTTCACCAACCTATGTAGCACTGGACAAAAAAGACCACATGCTGTAAATGAAATCAAATGAACTATTGCAATACAAAAACCCATTAAGAGAAATGCATTGCTGCTTTGCATGACTTTCAATACAATCTGTCAAATCTTATATATATATATATATATATGTGTGTGTATTTCCCTGAGTTGTTATGAATGCCTGATTATGCCTGAAAATAATTGGCAAAACAGTGATTGAGAGGATAATAACAAATTATCATGAAAGCTGACAACACATGCATGACAGTTCTATATCATGAGTGATTGTGTATCAAAATTTTGATATGAAAACAATATCAAATAAATTCAATCAAGGCTATAAAAATGACTGTGGTTTTTACCATTAATGAGGTAGGGATGGTTACAACATTTTCTTAGCTCCATCATTGTGTTCATCAGGCTGGGTACACTGCTTGCTGTGCCTTTGGACAAGAATTGAAAGTTGCGTTCCAGAATGGCACGGTAGTATTTCTTCTGAATGTTGGTAAGTTCTACTTCAATGATGGTCTCTTCCTTGGGTGCCAGATTCTTCTCCACATCTTCCTTCAGACGACGCAGCATCATAGGTTTCAAGATCTGCATGAAGATGATAAATGTATACCATTAATAATCCATGAAAACAAATTTTAACTTGCTGAAGTGCAGAAAAGCTTACAACTTTGTGATTTCATTCATTACTGAGTACAAATAAAACTATCAGATCGATTCCACTCCAGTTTTATGATAAACATCTTCCCTCAATGAAATAAGAAAAGAAAACATTTCTTATGGAGACTACTATTTCTTGCTTACATGTCCATTCTCTGAAAAATCATGCAAAAGTTCCATATGCTATATATCATACTACATTGTGATTAAACAGGCTTTTGGTTACAGAATAAGATGCTACAGAAAAATTCTTGGCATAAACTACTGAGAACAACAAGAAAAAAAAAATGAAAAGATTTGCAAGAGGATCCAGGAAGCTGTAGGTTCTCACAAAAATCTCACTATAAAGAAGAAATTAAAGTTGAGAAGGTATGGTGGTCATGTTTCCTGATCATCAGGCCTTCCAAAAGCCATCTTACAAGGCAGAGTCAAAGAAAGCTGCATATGACTAAGAAAGGGAGAAGAACAAGACAACATTTGAGAATGGAGAGGAAAGAGATTTGTTGATCCTCAAAGAACAGTGGAAAACAGAGAGGGCTGGAGAAGGTAAGTGGCCTCATCTTCAAAGGTGACATCAGCAGAGGTCAAGAGATAATAGGTAACAGGTTCACCATGCAGGTGACTTACATCCATTTCCTCATAAATTTTAACAAGCCATACTTGTTCTCCACATGAACATATAACTTGTCTAACGCCTCTCTAGAAGAATCAGTTCTCCATGAGACTAGGCATAACAGAGATTACTAATATGAGATAATGAATTCTAGTAAATTACAAAAACAACAACTGTTTGTAACTATATTTTCACTAACCTCTTTGAGGGAATCCACCTGCTCCTCTGTCTTCAGATCCCCAAACTCCTTGACAAAACTCTCCGAGGAATTAAACTTATTGGGACTCAGGAAGTTCAGGAGACTGTACAATTCTTCTGTGTTGTTTTGTAGAGGGGTCCCTGTCAAAAGTACTCGGTGTTCCTGTTTATAAAAAAAAGTACCAGAAGAAACTAAGAATGAGTACAATAATTATGATCTTACTCTTAGAGTACCCTATTCTTTCTTGTCTCATTTACAAGCAGTTGAAAGGCATGCAAGATATTAAAATTTAACAATGCGTGCAAAACCTATGACATCTGATGAACATGTGGCAATAATATCATAATACCTCCACCAGATAGTCAATTTGTTTCTCAAAATGTAAAGCATGCAGCAGGATTGGGACAACAAAAACATAAGAGTAGGTTTGCTAAATGAATAGGTATCAGATAATCTGGCATAGCAAATGATAATGAAATTCTGATAGCTCAACGACTCGTGAAAAAATTGTACATCAAAATTATAATTTTTTATATGGATATAGTGTATATTATTAAATGCATATGCACAGAGTATGGATTACATACTTTTTCAAGACACACGCTCTGTATATATGTCTCAATGATCATGGTATATTTCTTTATAAATTTATAAAGTGTACTGCATTCATAAATCACATAAGAAGTCACTTTAGAATGAAGAAGGTTACAAGTATCCCTTACCAGGTCAAACAGTCGAAGACCTTCCAACAGGCGGCAGTTCTTGTTTTTCAAACGGTGAGCCTCGTCTATGATAGCACAGCGCCACTCGATATCTGCTAGCAGCTCAAAGTCTGTCAGGATAATCTCAAAGGTGGTGATGAGGGCCTCAAATCTGTAGATATCCGGGATCCTCTGCCCTTTCTCATCTTTGTAAAACAGCTCGTACTCCTTGATCATGTTACGGCTGATTGTTGTGCCGTGAAACACGACCACATTCATGTCAGTCCATGTTTCAAATTCCCTCTGCCAGTTACCCACTGTAGACAAAGGAACAATGACCAAGAAAGGACCTTTAATGCCATACTTATAAATCTCATGAAGAAAGGTGATGCTTTGAATGGTTTTGCCGAGACCCATTTCGTCGGCCAAGATGCAGTTCTGACCATTGTAGTAGCAGAAGGACAGCCAGTTGACACCCTCCAGCTGATATTCTCGTAGGGTGTTGCCATTTTTATACTCCGGTGTTTCATCCAGCTGGCGCCACTGGCCTGGTCGGGGTCGAGCAAACACTTTCCTCTCCTCTTCTGGTGGTGGATCACGGAATCTCATGAACATCTCTACTTTCTTGGGGTCCACATCCTGTGCTAACTCCCATGTAGCTTCCTCATAAGACAGTGCTCTCCACTTGACCAGGTAGTGTTTGATTTCTTCATCTGTTTCAGGATCTTTTGTGACCAACATGTCCAGCACTCTATCAACTTCCACATAGTCTGGATTGAACAGCTCTTCATCTTCGTCCTCAAAATAATTCTGTGCCTTCTTCATTCGAAAACGTTTAATTTTACCTAGAACTCTACGATCACCCTTTTCCAACTCGGCCAAAGTCCTCCATTCACAATGAAGATAAGAATAATTTTTATATTTTACATAAAACTCTTCCACCTCCTCAAGTTTTGCAGGCTTGGCTTCTGATTTCTCACCAGAACCACCTTCCTCTTTCGTTTCTCCTTCTGTCTTTATTGGCTCTTCATCAAAATCTGCTTTTCTTATTCTTTCTCCTAATATCTTGTCCACTATCAGTGTGTCCTCCTCTGTTTCTTTTTTCATTGTCACTGGGGCCTCAGTCATTTCCTTGTCCTCCTGTTTGTCATCATCTGACAAATTGAGATCTAGGTCATCCACGTATTTGGTACGTTTAGTATTACGAGCAGACCTGCGTTTTTCTACATTTGAGTCAGGCTCTAAAGAGACATCACCATCACCGAGGTTCAGCTCCACATCAGAACCTGAATTATTTCGCTTCCTTTTCTTGCCTTTCAACAAAAGAGCTGACGGTGTCTTCTTTTTCTTAGAAGTTTTCAGTTTCAGTGTCTTTGGAGCTCTTGGCTTCTTTGTTTTAGGAGTTTTGACTTTCTCCACCAAGACATCTGGGTCTGTGATGGGTTGTTCCTGGTCCTGGGATGCCTGATCTGTGGAGGCTGAGAGAACTGATATGTTACTAGCGTCCACACTGGTGTCCAGTCCACTCACACTGGCATCGCTGGCCACAATAGTGGACTCTCCTCCAACTGATGCCTGGGTGACCTCTCCCTCCACTGGGACTGGTGGCTCTTTTGGTTTCTTCTTACGTACCCGAGGTGCTCGGGGCTTGGGTTGCTTGGGCTCCTTGGGTGGCTTGGGTTCCTTGGGTTCTTTTGGGGCTCGTGGTTTCCGAGGCTTGGGCTCTTTGGGTGGTTTGGGCTCTTTAGGTGGTTTGGGTTCTTTAGGTGGCTTTGGCTCTTTGGGTGGTTTTGGTTCCCTGGGTTTTCTCTTCTTCTTCTCCTTGGGCACCTCTTCACCATCTGGACCTATTTCTGGTGGCTTCTCAGCCTTGGGTTTCCGTACCCGCACCCGCTTCCTCTTGGGCTTTACTCCCTGTCCTTCCTGAGCTTCTGCAATTTCTGTGATGGTAGTAGGCATAGAGTCTGAAGATACAACTAACTGGCCACCAGGCCCCATATGGGATATAGTCATGGTGTTGACGTTGTCTTGGTCCTGAGTAGAGGAAGAGAGTTCTTTTTCAGTCAGCTGATCAAGCATGGGGATCTGAAAGCCATCTAGCTTAGGTGGGCTGATTTGTAGAGTGTCTGGGAAAGAAGGGGCTGGGTCTATCGTGAGAGAGTCAGCAGGCTGGATGGTGACCACAGGAGCCTTTGAGATGGGCTTCTGTTGGCTTGTGTCCATCTGACTAGTAGAACTTGGACTCTGCAAAACAAACACATAATAAAAGAATTGGTTAAACAAATATATCATATCATATACAAGAATGCATCATTAAGCAGAGTTTTTTTCTGTAAAACACAACACAGGAAAACTTAACGAATGGATCATATGATACAAATAAGCTTTTAAATATGTGAAGAATTTTGCTCATGAACACACCAACGGAAACAGGAAATAAACCTGCCATCCTTTTGAGGAACAGCAAAACCACAGAAATTATCAATAGATGATACTTTCCTGAAAGAAATAAGTGCTTTGAAATAATATATAACAATAACAATGATAATGAAAGGAAAATAAAAATGTTCCTCACAGTAGTGGGATATTGAAATGGTGCAATGTAGCTCTACTGGTTTTGAGTAGAACTGTCAGTGGCTGCACAATTTCAGACGCAGCCAGTGCAACATACCGCTCTTGAAAATATAATTTCTGTTGACTAGTTGTGATAACCACGCAATTTTCCCATTTCACTAACAATTCAACGTCTTGGCTCCATAATGAAGCAAAATCAACATTGCAGTCACAAAGCTAAACAATGTCCAGACAGGATAATTTTACGACTGATAGAAAAATAATTGTTTAATGGCCTACAAAAGAGATGGGACAATCACAAAGACTTCCGCTGTTGCACTCTCATCATGGGTAATGGTCTGTCATAATAAATCCTTGGAGTAGATAAAAACTCCACCATTCTTCAAGAAAAAAACCTGTTATTACCCTCACAGCTGATGAAAAGATATAAAATGAATCAATCTTTTCTATAAGCAAGTTTAATACTTTATCTAAATGAAAAGAGAAAAAAAAAACTTATTTGATTTCTGGGATTTCAGAGAAAAGCCTGAACATTTCATAGCCAGTGCGGCTGCATGAATATTTATGTAATGGTAAAGGGAAAAATATCAAACATGAAATGGAGCATTTACAGCTAATTTCTGAGTTGCTTGTGATTGAAAGATGGAACTCTGAATTTGTTCAGAAAAATAAACAAGTTAATTTTGATTGATAAGAGTGTCTGGAATAAATCAAATCTTAAGAGAAACCTAACAAATTCTGTTCAATCAAAATGATTAGTTTATGAAATTAACTGCTTTTAAAAGCCTTGCCCTTAATCATGATTCCCATCATTATAGATTTCATAAACAGGCCCTGGAGGCTTAGACAGGACTGGGAGATGATGGTGGCAAGTGACAATATTACTGAGGTTTTAACATGGGCAATGTCATTAATTAACACCAACCTGAGAAGGTTGCATAATAGAATCAATGGGATCTGAGTTCTATTCCTGTCTCATGACCACAACAAATGAATTGACACTACAACACCTTTATATTTTCAGGTCTGGAGTAAAAAAAAAAAAAATCTTACTCTGGGAATAACAAATATGTGTTTATTTCTTTCTCTTTTATTTTTCCTTTCTTTCTGTCTCTCTCTCTCTCTATTCATTTTTAAATAACTAGAGCATGTATTCAGTGGCAATATGGTCCTTTGCCAAGTGTTTTTTTTTGTTTGTTTTTTTAAAATATTGTTTCTGCTTCTTTTTGTAAGTTCTTTTGCAATTATATGGGTATGGTATAACCAATTGAGAGACAGTACTTGCAAGCTAGGAAGACACAGAGGAACAAAGTAGCAGGAAATGGACACATACATACGAAAAGTTTATCAAAATGCATATTTTTGGGTGGGGAAATAGAGGAAAGGGGGAACTTCCTCCTTTTTCTTTTTTCTTACGATTTTATTTTACAAGAGCCTTCCCCTTCGAGATATTCTATAATGTAAATGTTATCATAAGCTAGACTTATGATCCTCCACAGCAGACAAGAGTAAGTAATTGGGAGGTTGCACTGACTAGCCATATTATTTCCCTTTGTCAGACAGTCTTGAACATGCACTGTAAAGACGAAAAAAAAAAAAAAAGATCACTTCTGCACACTTTACTTGAATGGTTTTTCTTATTATTTTCTTATAATTTTTTTTGTGATGAATTTTTCAGATGACAAGTAGAGTGATTTCTTGAATGCTTTGAACTGGGGATTTTCAAAGCTTCAAATTTGGATTCAGCATATTCAAAGCAGAGAAGCGTAGAAATCTTTTTTGTTCTGTGTCCCATTCCCATGTCAATACCCTAAGCATTATATAAAAGATAATATGCATTTGTTTCTTGTTCATAGGTCATACAATGTCTATCAGAAATTTCTGAAATATGTATGTTGACAAATGTGTGTATTTCACAATTTTTCCATTTATCCAATTTTTTTTCGAAAACATGAATAAAATTCAGAAAAACGAATGCTTATTATTAAAACATGCGCTTTGGGGAATATATATTTAAAATTTGCAATCAGTTCAGGAATTAAAAAAAAAAAAAAAAAAAGAAAAAAAAGTGTGAAAAAAACACCAACACTGTACTTATAATACAAATCTACAAAAAAAAAAAACA